>JAVTVY010054078.1:0-31912 GCA_036873755.1 Hanleya hanleyi
GTATAAACTGCAAAATCACCATATCCAAACTGAATCCAGTTGGTTGCAGCAGTGAACTAAAGCGATAACGCAGCCTATTTAATGCACAGTTGAAAGAGGAACTTTCAGAGGTTCAATTTACGAATCATAGCAATCTTCAAAAAAAAGGTCTAAATCAGGTCATTTAGACTTAGACCAAAAATGCCATCGCACATCATCTGATTAAATGGCGTTTTGGTCCAAAGGGTCCTTCGTGTTTAAATGTGTGTAAATGACCCGATTTAGATCCTTTTTTGAAGAAACAGGACATGCTGTGGATTTTAATTTCATGTCATAAATATAATCATAACGCAATCGAACCATAACTTTCACATATTGTGTACATAAATTTCTCTTGCCGTTACATTAAAAAACGATTATCTTTAGGACATTTTTTTTTTCGATTTCTACCGCACCACGTATAGGCCAAAATGCCGCCTTATCGTATCATCTCCTTAATAGCTTATATCAAATAGACTGGCTTTTATTCTGCCATTTACTATTATATGAAGACGTTGCATAATCCACATACTTTCATCCTGAGACTGTCAAAAATCCTTGGAGACATTTTCGTTTTCAAATGAACTATTGGATAGCGAAGTTACCTTGATACTGTTACATAAGTTCGCCAATATATATGACCATCGCAAACAAAGACTAGCAAGTTCGGAATAAAATAAAATCATTGGGGCAGCAGAATTTCATTGATCTTGAGGGTCGTTATAATTCAACACGTTTAAAAATCTTTAAAAATAAAATACATAAAACCCCTTACACAGTAGTAGTATATAAAAGACCAATTGACGTAAGTTTGGTTCACTGCGCATGCGCAGAAAAAAACCCGGAAGTGCGCAGGTCTGTGTGCGCAGGTGTTCTGAGCAAGCGTGGTTTCCATAGTGACGTTGCGCAAGTGTGTGCCGTCATTTCCGGTTTCGTAATCCTCCGCGGTGATGCGGTCTGACGGTGATGCGGTCGTGGGGAGAAACCTCCGCGGACAGAAAGTAGTCACAAATACGTGGGAAATTCTCCGGCAATCTTCGGTACATTTTGAGGGCGAGAGGGGCCCCTAGTCGACCGATTGGGTCGAGTGAGGTGTCAAAAGTGAAGCGCTCCTCCAGGGCGATCAAGGCTGGGAGTATGTAACATGAGGATTTATCCGCGAAAATATAAAAAGCGGAGCACGGACTTTACCCCTACAATAGGGGAAAACTCCTATCATCTATGTCCAAAAGGGCTAATATCGGTCCCCGGGCTTATCGGGGCCTGCCTATCAAGTCATGGGCGGGTGTATGTAAAATGAGGATTTGTTTCCGAAAATTTAAAAAGCGGAACACGGACTTTACCTCTACAATAGAGGAACGATTCGCGCATTTGCATCTATACGGTAAAATGCCTGTATGGGGGTGGTAAATTTTTTTTGTGGATTTTACTATGGGCTGTTTGGTCTTGTTTTCTCCGTCTCGCCACGTAAAACACAATGGGAAGGGTCTCGGAGCTAAGCGGTAAATTTTTTTCGAAAAGTTCACGGAGGTCTGGATAGGCCCATAGGCCTACTGGCTCAGTGGATAGGTCCATACTGGGCAATTCACACATGTTCATTGCGGTATGGGTTGTTTGGTCTTGTTTTTCACGTCTCGCCACGTAGAACACAATGGGCGAGGTCCCGAAGCTAAGCGGTGAAACTTTTTGAAAAGTCCAGGTACCGGGTAGGTCTGTATATAGGCCCCTACTGGCTCAGTGGATAGGTCCATACTGGACAATCCACACATGTTTATTGCGGTATGGGTTGTTTGGTCTTGTTTTTCACGTCTCACCACGTAGAACACGATGGGCGGGGTTCCGAAGCTAAGCGGTGGAATTTTTCGAAAAATTCACGGAGGGCTGGACAAAATGTGACACTTGGTAGCTGATGCCATGAAGAATATTCTATCCTGGGCCCATATATCTATTCTGGGCCCATACTGGCTCAGTGGATAGGCCCATACGGGGTAATTCACACGTGTTCATTGCGGTATGGGTTGTTTGGTCTTGTTTTTCACGTCTCACTACGTAGAACATGATGGGCGGGGTCTCGAAGCTAAGCGGTGCATTTTTTTTTGAAAAAGTCACTGCGCGCATGCGTAGTGGGTAATTAGTGCTGGGTGGACGTTTTGGGGTCTAGGTTAGCCCCTAGTGGTCCGATGGTGTCGTATGAGGTCTTATTTTGAAGCTCTCGTGGAAGAGCACCCGACTGGACTAATGTATCGTCCATTTTCAATATTCTGCGCATGCGCAGTCTGACCATAGTATAGAAAGCAGGCATTTTGGGGGTGCGTGGGGATGTGTTTGGGGTAGAGATGGACCACTGTTGGTCCAAATGGGTCGTGAGGGGTGTCAAAGTGAAGCTTTTGTGGGGTAGAGCCAGAATGGCGTGTTTTTTATTGCAAGTCGCGTCGATCTGCACATGCGCAGTTGGTTGTAGTAAGTAAAGTGGTCGTTTTTGGGGTTCGTGGAGGTGTGTTCGGGGCAGAGATGGGCCACTATTGGTCCGAATGTGTCGTGGGAGGTGTAATTTTGTAGCTCTCGGTGTGCAGACTCCGATTTAAGGGCTGTCCACGCCATCTGTGACGTCATCGGTGACGTCTTCAGTACGAGTTTTAGCGAAAGTGAAGGAAGGTATTTGCTGTAGAGATGGACCATCCTTGGTCCGAATGCGTCCTGTGGGGTGTCACCTTGTAGCCTTCGGGGTGAAGACCACGATTTGAGGGATGTCCACAGCATCTGTGAGGTCATTGATGACGTCATCAGTACGAGTAGTAGCGAAAGTGGGCATTTTTGGTCAGTGAAGGAAGGTATTTGGGGTAGAGCTGGACCATCCTTTGTCCGAATGCCTCGTGTGGGGTCGGCACTATACCATATCTTTGCTGTATTATACCATATCTGTCCTGCATTATACCCAATCTGTGGTGTATTAAACCATATCTGTCCTGAATTATACCATATCTGTGCTGTGTTATACCATATCTGTCCTGTGTTATACAATATCTGTCCTGTATTATACCAAATCTATCCTGTATTGTACCATATTTGTCCTGTATTATACAATATATGTTCTGTATTATACCGAATCTGTGCTGTATTATACAGTATCTGTTCTGTATTATACCAAATCTGTGCTGTATTATACCATATCTGTCCTGTTTTCTACCATATATGTCCTGTATTATGCAATATATGTTCTGTATTATACAATATTTGCCAGCTATTAAATCATATCTGTGCTGTATTATACCATATCTGTTCTGCATTATACAGTATCTGTCCTGTATTATACCATATCTGTGCTGTATTATACAATATATGTCTTCTATTATAAAATATCTGTCCAATATTATAACAAATCTGTGCTGTATTATACCATATGTCATGTATTGTACCATATCCTGTACTATACAATATATGTTCTGTATTATACAATATTTGTCCTCTATTATACCATATCTGTCATGCATTATACCATATCTTTGCTGTATTATACCATATCTGTCCTGCATTATACCACATCTGTGCTGTATTATACCATATCTGTACTGTGTTATACAATATCTGTCCTGTATTGTACCATTTATGGCATGTAGTATACAATATATGTCCTGTATTATAACACATCTGTCCTGCATTATACCATATCTGTGCTGTATTATACCATATCTGCCCTGTGTTTTCAATATTTGTCATGTATTATACAATACCTGTACTGTATTATACCATATCTGTCCTGTGTTATACAATATCTGTCCAGTGTTATACAATATGTCCTGTATTGTAACATATATGTCCTGTATTATACAGTATATTTTCTGTTTTATACCAAATCTGTGCTGTATTATACAGTATCTGTCCTGTATTATACCAAATCTGTGCTGTATTATACCATATCTGTCCTGTATTGTAGTATATATGTTCTGTATTATACAGTATTTGTCTTAAATTATACCATATCTGTCCCGCATTTTACCATATCTGTGCTGTATTATACCATATCTGTCCTGTGTTTACAATATTTGTCCTGTATTATACCATATCTGTTCTGTCTTATACCATATCTGTGCGGTATTATACAGTATCTGTCCTGTATTATACAATATCTGTCCTGTATTATACCATATCCGTGCCGTATTTTACAATATCTGTCCTGTATTATACCATATCTGTCCTGTATTATACCATATCTGTGGTGTATTATACCATATCTGTCCTGTATTTTATCATATCTGTGCTGTATTATACCATATCTGTCCTGTATTTTACCATATCTGTCCAGTATTATACCCAATCTGTGCTGTGTTATACCATATCTGTCCTGTATTATACCATATCTGTCCTGTATTAGACAATATCTTCCCTGTATTTAAGAAATAAATGTTGTTAGCTTTCCGTCCTCTAACTGCTCAGATAATGGACGGTAAAACGGAATTGGCTATTGTTTTTACACTGTCCATGTACAAGTAATCTATCCATATGGACCATGTCCATGTGCATGTACTCTGAGCAAGTCCATGTACAAAACTTCTGCTTAAGTTCATGTACATGCACTCTGTGCATCTCTATGTACATGTACTCTGCGCATCTCCATGTGTTCTGTGCATGTCCATGCACATGTACTATGTGCCTGTACATGTACTATTTGCCTGTACATGTAATCTGTTCAGGTACATGTACTCTGTGTATGTCATTCTACATGTACTCTGTTCACGTCCATGTATACATACTCTGTTCAAGTCCATACTCTGTCCATGTCGCTATATAGCTGAAGTATTGCGGAATGGGACGTTAATGGGACGCTCTCTCTCTCTGTCTCTCCCAATGAACATGCACTCTGTACAATGTCGCATGATGTAGACCGATGAGAGAACAACAACAACAACAAGGATGACAGGTCAATCATTTTATTATCCCCTCCAGTACATCATACCCAAGCTTGGAGAGCCGCGTTGGGTATATTTACAATACAAATAGTCTCTTGTCCAATTAGAGGCCGCCATTTGGCGCTGCATCTGTCATATTCGTTCTTGCCCGTTAGATGTATCCTCGGCTGCTCTTGTTCAATCAGCAGTCTCCATTTCAGACGTCAGTGCATGGGTGAATGCGTTCATTCGATGGGGTGGTTAATCAGTTCAGCCACAAAAAACGTGACATTGGTCACCCTATCCACCTGCCAATTTTCGTTGGGGCGTTGTTGACAGGCCCATTCTGAGGGATCCACGGCCTGCAGCTGCTCTAGCATCGTCTCCAGTGACGCACCATTGGTGATGGTGAACGGCTGGTCAAATACCCTGATGTTGGCACTGCAACAGACATACCGAGGTTTCTCTGTCTCCGTATGCTCCAGCACATAGCCGAAAGCGAGATTTAATTTGAAGGCCGTGGCTTGGTCATTGAAGATGGCTTCCACGTAGCTCGGTCAGTCGGAAATTGTAGATATCTTGAATAGGGCGATGAAGGTGGAAACAGTGCCGTATCATAGGCCAATGGCACTGATAGATGTCACTCACTGGATGGTCTTTCGTGTAACATATCGCTAGGAACATTTATGGGTTCGTCCGCGAAGTGTACCTTACCCACCACGTCGTACAAAATCTGGCCCAACGTCTTGTCGTCAGAATTTGAATGTTGAATTAGGGCGACATCATCATCGTCGGCCCTTGTGCGATGGGTGGCAGTTCCCGCTGTCTCGATACTGGTGCCTACGGGCTCCTCTGCCTGCAAACGTGGCTGCGGAACAGGGTGTCGTGTGCGTTGGTGTAGCAGCAACTGACTGGTCATTTTGAAAAGCCGACCACATTCCTCGCATGGACGCTTGGGTGGCCCATGAATTGAACTTTGATGGCGCTGTAAATGATCCGGGCGCTGAAACGACAGTGTATATATCGTACAGCTATACCGGGCGGTTCCGTCGTGCTTGGTAACCTCATGGCGGCGCAAGTCGCGCAGACGAGTGAATGATTTCGAGCACGTAGTACAAGTGAACATCTTGGTGGTTGACAGAGTGTCTGATGAAACGGCCAGGCCGCTTCCCTTTTATAGCACGCTAGCTGGTGATCTATTTTTAGCACACTCAGTTCAAGTCGAGGACCGAGATATTCTGGTGTACGACTGAGCCGCATTGTGCGGGCGCGCGCGCGCGTGTGTGTGTGTATGTGTGGGCAGTGGATTTTACATCCGGGACCTTGTCAACATCCGGGTTTCCCACTGGGTTTTCCCAGTCGTTCCTCCTTCCATCCGGGTACTGTAGTTTTACATCCGGGTCCTCATCTTACATCCGGGGTTTTCGCATATGGACTGATCAGAGACACGTGTTCATTCCTATAATTACAAGCGTCTAGTCCGTCATTCATAATCCAGCCGTCGTCCATTAGAGAATATCCGCGTCCATAATCCAAAGACCTATTCCATTTCCATATAACAGTATTAGCACCAAATTCAAAAAGACAAAAGTATACATAAACATAGGCTTGTTTCCTGCAAGAGAGTACAGACACTACCACCACCAAGTACAAGTACAGACACTACCACCACCAAGTATAAGTACAGACACTACCACCACCACCACCACCATCGTAGGCATGCGCACGCATCTTTGCTGCATCCTGTAAATAAATTGACTCTTTTGAACATTGACAGGCTAAATTGGTTCTTATTGACCTACTTTCGACAGGGGCGCCAACTGTCTTTTGACGTCACTTCCGGTTCCGGTCACGTGACCGGAAGTGACATTTGACCCTGCGCACCATTGTTAATATCCGGTATCGCATGCTCAGTGGTCAAAGGTCACTTCCGGTCACGTGATCAGAACCGGAAGTGACGTCACAAGACAGGTGGCGCCCCCTGTCGGAAGTAGGTCAATAAGAACAAATTTAGCCTGTCAATGGTCAAAAGAGTCAATTTATGTACAGGGTGCACCAAAGATGCGTGCGCATGCCCACGATGGCGTCACTTCCGAGCTCTGAGCACCAAAAGGTCCGAGCTGCACCCCACGGGAACTACCACCACCACCGGGCGTTGACGCCCGTCAACGCCCGGTGGTGGTGGTGGTGGTGGTGGTGATAGTGTCTGTACATATAGGAATGAACACGTGCCCCTCATCAGTCCATATGCGAAAAACCCGGATGTAAGATGAGAACACGTATGTAAAATTACAGTACCCAGATGGAAGGAGGAACGACGGGAAAAACCCAGTGGGAATCCCGGATGTTGACAAGGTCCCGGATGTAAAATCACACACACACACACACACACACACACACACACGCGCGCGCGCGCGCAATGCGGTTCAGTCGTACACCAGTACATCTCGGTCCTCGACTTGGGAGTAGTTGAACTGAGTGTGCTAAAAACAGATCACCAGTTAGCGTGCTATAAAAGTGAAGCGGCCTGGCCGTTTCATCAGACACTCTGCCAACCACCAAGATGTTCACTTGTACTACGTGCTCGAAATCATTCACTCGTCTACACGACTTGCGCCGCCATGAGGCTACCAAGCATGACGGAACCGCTCGGTATAGCTGCTGTACGATATGTACACTGTCGTTTCAGCGCCCGGATCATTTACAGCGCCATGAACGTTCAATTCATGGGCCACTCAAGCGTCCATGCGAGGAATGTGGTCGGCTTTTCAAAATGACCAGTCAGTATCTGCGACATCAACGCACACGACACCCTGTTCCGCAATCACGTTTGCAGGTAGAGGAACCCGTAGGCACCAGTATCGAGACAGCGGGAACTCCCACCCATTGCACGAGGGCCGATTATGATGATGTCGCCCTAATTCAACAGTCAAATTCCGACGACAAGACCTTGGGCCAGATTTTGTACGACGTGGAGGGAAAAGTACACTTCGCGGACGAACCCATAAAATTAATGTTCCTAGCGATCTGTTACACGAAGACCATCCAGTGAATGACATCTATCAGTGCCATTGGCCCATGATACGGCACTGTTTACATCGTCATCGCTATTCAAGATATCTACAATTTTCGACTGACCGATCTCGCCGTCTACGCAGCTACGTGGAAGCCATCTTCAATGACCGAGCTACGGCCTTCAAATTAAATCTCACTTTCGGCTATGTGCTGGAGCATACGGAGACAGAGAAACCTCGGTATGTCTATTGCAGTGCCAACATCAGGGTATTTGACCAGCCGTTCACCATCACCAATCAGTGAGTGAGTGAATAGAATTTAACGTCGCTTTCAACAATATTTCAGCTATATCACGACGAACCAACTAAGCACCACCCAGCCCAGTTGTGTTCCTGGTACTTCAAAGAAGAAATCTTTGAAGCAGCATGGAACCAGACACCCTCCATCCACCCTATAAAACACTAAGGACAGCACACAAGACACAGACAAGACGCTTACATGGTGCAATAAAGACAAGTGATATTACAGTGCTAGACATCACATTGTCAAGTTCCTGTTGCTTCTCAGCAAAATGCATTGAAGCAACAGGAACCTGAACCCACCCAACCACCCGCGATGCACACCTAATACATCATAAGATCATACATCACCAATCATGCGTCACTGGAGACGATGCCAGAGCAGCTGCAGACCGTGGATTCCTCAGAATGGGCCTGTCAACAACGCCCCAACGAAAATTGGCAGGTGGATAGGGTGACCAATGTCACGTTTTTTTGTGGCTAAACTGATTAACCACCCCATCGAATGAACGCATTCACCCATGCACTGACGTCTGAAATGGCGATTTCTGATTGGACAAGAGCAGCCGAGAATACATCTAACGGGCAAGAACGAATATGAGAGATGCAGCGCAAAATGGCGGCCTCTGATTGGACAAGAGGCTATTTGTATTGTAAACACACCCAACGCGGCTCCCCCAGCTTGGGTATGATGTACGGGAGGGGATAATAAAATGATTGACCTGTCATCCTTGTTGTTGTTGTTGTTCTCTCATCGGTCTACATCATGCGACATTGTACAGAGTGCGTGTTCATTGAGAGAGAGAGAGAGAATTAAGGTTGAAAGTCGCATTCCGCAATATTTCAGCTATATAGCGATATGGACAGAGAGTATGTACATGGACTTGAACAGATTATGTATACATGGACGTGAACAGAGTACATGTGCATGGATATGCACAGAATACTCGGAGGTGCGCAGAGTACATGTATATGGACATGAACAGAGTACATAAACTTGCGCAGCGTGCATGTACATGAACATACGCATAAGTTTTGTACATGGACTTGCTCAAAGTACACGTGCATGGACAGTGTAAAAACAATAGCCAATTCCGTTTTACCGTCCATTATCTGAGCAGTTAGAGGACGGGAAGCTAACAACATTTATTTCTTCAATACAGGAAGATATTGTCTAATACAGGACAGATATGGTATAATACAGCACAGATTCGGTATAATACTGGACAGATATGGTAAAATACAGGACAGATATGGTATAATACAGCACAGATATGGTATAATACAGGACAGATATGGTATAATACAGGACAGATATTGTATAATGCAGCACGGATGTGGTATAATACAGGACATATATTGTATAATACAGGACAAATACTGTATAATACAGCACATATATGGTATAATACAGGACAGATATGGTATAATACATGACAAATATTGTAAACACAGCACAGATATGGTATAATACAGCACAGATATGGTATAATGCGAGACAGATATGGTATAATTTAGGACAAATATTGTATAATAAGGAATATATATGGTACAATACAGGACAGATATGGTATAATACAGCACAGATTTGGTATAATACAGGACAGATACTGTATAATACAGCACAGATTTGGTATAAAACAGAACATATATTGTATAATACAGGACATATATGGTACAATACAGGACAGATATTGTATAACTCAGGACAGATATTTTATAGTACAGGACAAATATGGTATAATACAGAACAGATATTGTATAATACATGACAAATATTGTAAACACAGGACAGATATGGTATAATACAGCACAGATATGGTATAATGCAGGACAGATATGGTATAATAGAGGACATATATTGTATAATACAGGACATATATGGTACAATACAGGACAGATATGGTATAATACAGTACAGATCTGGTATAATAGAGGACAGATACTGTATAATACAGCACAGATTTGGGATAATACAGTACATATATTGTATAATACAGGACATATATGGTACAGATACTGTATAATACAGCACAGATTTGGGATAATACAGAACATATATTGTATAATACCGGACATATGGTACAATACAGGACAGACTTGGTATGATACAGGACAGATATTGTATAACACAGGACAGATATGGTATAATACAGCAAAGATATGGTATAATGCATGACAGATATGGTATAATAGAGGACAAATATTGTATAATACAGAACATATATTGTATAGTACATGACATATATGGTACAATACAGGACAGATTGTATAATACAGCATAGATATGGTATAATACAGCACAGATTTGATGTAATACTGGACAGATATTGTATAATAGAAGACATATATTGTATAATACAACACAGATATAGTATAATACAGGACAGATATTGCATAATACAGAACATATATGGTATAATACAGCACCGATATGGTATAATAGAGGGCAAATATTGTATAATACAGAACATATATTGTATAATACAGGACATATATGGTACAATACATGACAGATATGGTATAATACAGCACAGATTTGGTATAATACAGGACAGATACTGTATAATTCAGCACAGATTTGGTATAATACAGAACATATATTGTATAATACAGGACAAAAATGGTACAATACAGGACAGATTTGGAATAATACAGGACAGATATTGTATAACACAGGATAGATATGGTATAATACAGCACAGATATGGTATAATTCAGGACAGATATGGTATAGTACACCACAGATTTGGTATAATGCAGGACAGATATGGTAGAATGTGGTATAATGCACACCCCACAGGATCTCTACCACAAATACCTTCCTTCACTGCCCCAAAATGAACACTTTCGCTACTACTCGTACAGATGACGTCATCAATGTCCTCACAGGTGCTGTGGACATCCCTCAAATCGTGGTCTCCACCCCTAAGGCTACAAGATGACACCCCACAGGACGCATTCGGACCAAGGATGGTCCATCTCTACACCAAATACCTTCCTTCACTTCCCCAAAATGCCCACTTTCGCTACTACTCGTACTGATAACGGCACCGATGACGTCACAGATGTTGTGGACAGCCCTCAAATCGGAGTCTACACACCGAGAGCTACAAAATGACACCTCCCACGACGCATTCGGACCAAAAGTGGTCCATCTCTACCCCAAACACACCTCCACGCATCCCCAAAATGACCACTTTACTTACTACACCCAACTGCGCATGTGCAGATTGACGCGACTTGCAATAAAAACACGAAATTCTGACTCTACCCACAAAAGCTTCACTTTGACACCTCCCACGACCCATTTGGACCAATAGTGGTCCATCTCTACCCCAAACACACCCCCACGCACCACCAAAATGCCTGCTTTCTATACTACGGCCAGACTGCGCATGCGCAGTTTATTGAAAATGGACGCTACATTAGTCCAGTCGGGTGCTCCTCCAAGAGAGCTTCAAAATAAGGCCTCATACGACACCATCAGACCATTAGAGGCTCACCTAGACTCCAAAACGTCCACCCAACAATATTTACCCACTACGCATGCGCGCAGTGACTTTTTAAAAAAAATTCACCGCTTAGCTTCGGGACCCCGCCCATCGTGTTCTACGTGGTGAGACGTGAAAAACAAGACCAAACAACCCACACCGCAAAGAACATGTGTGAGTTGCCCAGTATGGACCTATCCACTGAGCCAGTATGGGCCTATGGGCCTATCCAGGCCTCCGTGAACTTTTCGAACAATTTCGCCGCTTAGCTTCGGGACCCCGCCAATCGTGTTCTACGTGGTGAGACGTGAAAAACAAGATCAAACAACCCATACCGCAATGAACATGTATGAATTGCTCAGTATGGACCTATTCAATGAGGCAGTATGGGCCTATATACAGACCTACCCGGTACCTGGACTTTTCAAAAAATTTCACCGCTTAGCTTCGGGACCTCGCCCATTGTGTTCTACGTGGCGAGACGTGAAAAACAAGACCAAACAACCCATACCGCAATGAACATGTGTGAATTGCCCAGTGTGGACCTAACCACTGAGCCAGTAGGCCTATGGGCCTATCCAGACCTCCGTGAATCTTCGAAAAATTTCACCGCTTAGCTCCGAGACCCTTCCCATTGTGTTTTACGTGGCGAGACGAAGAAAACAAGCCTAAACAACCCATAATAAATTCCACAAACAAACAAAATGACCACCCCCATACCCCATACAGGCATTTTCCCGTATAAATGCAAATGTGCGAATCATTCCCCTATTGTAGAGGTTAAGTCCGTATTCCGCTTTTATATTTTCGAGAACAAATCCTCATTTTACATACACCCACCCATGACTTGATAGGCAGGCCCCGATAAGCCCGGGGACCGATATTATCCCTTTTGGACATGGTTGATAGGAGTTTTCCCCTATTGTAGGGGTAAAGTCCGTGTTCCGCTTTTTATATTTTCGCGGACAAATCCTCATTTTACATACACCCGCCCATGGCTTGATCGCCCTGGAGGAGAGCTTCACTTTGAAACCTCACTCGACCCAATCGGTCCATTAGGGGCCCCTTTCGCCCCCACAATGTCCCGAAGATTGCCGGAGAATTTCTCCCGGCTCTCCACGTATTTTGGACTACATTCTGTCCGCGGAGGCTTCTCCCCACGACCGCGTCACCGCCAGACCGCATCACCGCGGAGGAATACAAACCGGAAGTGACGTCACACACTTGCGCAACGTCACCATGGCAACCACACTTCCGCAAAACACCTGCGCACTTCCGGATTTTTTCTGCGCATGCGCAGTGAACCAAACGTACGTCAGTCGGTCTTTTATATACTACTCACAGTACCCACAGAAACAAACGAAACAAAAAAGAGACAAATCTCCTTGACCCATCTTTGCCATAACTGAAATATATGATCAATGGCGATACTTTGCTGCTGGAGTCGATTGTTCTGTAGATTCACTAATATTTACAATCAAAAAAATACAGGAATATTTCAGTCTATATGATGGTCACTTAGGCAATGGAGATGTCTCATTTCCAGCAAAATTCCTGACGTACATAAATAATCCAGAACACCATGTAAACAGACAAATCCACCAAAAGTAACCGAGTCAGTATAACCACCTACCTCACAAAAAACTAACAGCTTACCGACCAGATTATTAATCTAGCTACTTGTTTCTCTATAATTAATTTATTTAATCCTACCAGGCCTATCAAACTTTCTGCGCTATCTCCGGAACGACAAGAAATGGAGAGCTGAAACTCCATGACATTATATTTGATCATATTGGGGTCATTTTGAGTCTATTTGCATAACCCCGCGAGCAGAGGATCATGGGTAAATTCAAAACGGCGGCCACGTGGGGTATCAGAAAAGTGATGGTTTTTTTTTTCATATTCCTTCAAAATGTGTGCTTTTTCGCGATGAAAAGTGGGCAAAAGAAATTGCATAAATAAATATTTTTGAAAATCTGGCCGAAAAATGGACCAAAAAATGCCGGTTTTGAAAATGACGTCACTGTGACGACGTCATGAATTGCGGTCATCTTGGATTTTTTTTTACATTTTCTGGTAGAGCTTGATCCAAGGGTATAGTGTGGTAAGTTTCAGCATCCTAGCTCAAGGGGTAAGAAAAATAATTAGGGGGCTATTTTTTCTCCTGGCTCCCCCTCCCCCACCACTCCCCCCCCCCCCCACCAAAGCCTGGACAGGTCCCATAAATCCCAGGCCAGATAGGGTTAACAAATAAATTTATATATTCACCACCTATTGTATGCGTGAGTGTGCGTGTGTGTGCTTGTAAAAGCGCGATAATATCGTCATGTTAACCATTTCAAGAAATCATCTTTAAACGTCACTCAACTCAGAAAGGGGTTTCTCTTGTAGCAGAAATATGACACCTGTATGTATTTTCCAAGAAAAATATTATTTGGTAGATTTTGGATTGAAATATATATATAACCGTCACAGACAAAGAAGTTTTGCCCATGCAAATATCACATATCCTTTAATACTGCCGTAAATTTAACATTAATACCCTGTATCAGGAATGCCAGCTAAATGAAATTAACAGGAAAATATAATTTAAACATTATATTTATTTCACCAAGGAAGTAGGGATCGGAGAACAAGTCCGTCTAAACGCCTCTCAAAGAAAATATTTGCTTTGCAAGGTGGATTTCGCAATTAATCTATTTTGGGATATGATGGTTGTCTAACTAATTATTGATACTTTCATTGTATTTAGTAATTATCTTTGTAACTGTGAAGTAATTGTCATCCAATTAATAAACTTCGTCATCGGCTAATGAAAAACAGAACGATTTTATCTATTAAAGTTTACTTATCATCAATTCTCGGTGATATTTTTATTTGTGAAATAGTCTATAACCACTCAGCGTGGGGCGATGCTCACGTCACACCCACAAACAGCAGCAATGTTGAGACGTAAGGATGCCAACATAGGCAAACGGTCCGTGCAACACTTGACAATTCAACTGTCCATATTGCAAATTTGAAAGTAAAAAGAATGATAGGTCTACATCACTCCCGTATTCCAACTTTCCATCTCGCAAAATTGGAAGTAGAAAGATAGAAAACTAAACGTCACTCACGTAATTCAGCTTTCTATCTCGCAAATTGAAAGTACACAGATAGAACGCTCAATGTCACTCCTGTATTTCAGCTTTCCAAACGGAATGTATGAAGTATAGGAATACCGAATCCATACGTTGTTAAAACTGGTTCCGTTTCTCCCAATATCAGCATCTGCATTTTATGCGGTTTTATTATGAGTCTGGTACGGCACAATATTTTTTTCTGAGAGCAGACGGCTAATTTCAATGAGACCTGCATATCTCGCAGATTGGAGAAATGGGGGTGATTTTCACAAAGTATCGCTCTCGTATTCTTCTATGGCATAATAAAAATTTGAAATACAAAATATGGAAGCGATGTTGAACTTTACATCTCATTGTTCTCAACTTTCCTGAATGAAAAGCAGGAATACAGGACGGGTGTTGAGCTTCCCATCTTTCTATTTCAAAAGATGGAAAGCTGAATTATCAATAGTTACACTAACCGCAAACAACAAACTCCCTGCGTTTGCACCTGCGCCTGCGCCGACAGACGTAAAATCGTGTGCCATTGCTGTGAAATTTAAGCCCCATGCAAACAAGTTCAAGCCTCGCCATATTCATAATGAGACATGCAGATATGCAGTCCTTGTGGACGAGGCAGACTCGAGACAAAGCGATGACATCGACAACATAGATTCTGCAGGGCTGTCTAAACCCCCGTCATCATTGTACCAATTCTCCCACGACGACTATCCCAGCTAACCAGTCCAAGGGACATCACTCTAGCTATGTTAGCACGAGCCAACCCAACAAACTCAATGAAAGCTCGTTTGAAAAACGGGCCAAGAGCATTTCCCCAGATAATTTTGTAACACATAATTTGGTACTCACAGGGCTTTAGATCTCCCCAGTTTTGGCACACCCCCTATGTGTGGCAATTTTTTTTAGGATGGGACAGAGTGTGGGGCACATACCCCTGAAGGATGAGCGATCAGGAATCATCACTGGTAGAAGTGCCTCTGAGAAGGGATTGCTTCACCAATGGGCGAAACCCAGTGTGAGGCAACACCAACGTTATTTTGCGTTTCATGGGCCGGCCGACATTAAAAAATTGAATAAAAATAAAATTTCAAATTGCCACTTTTATATTTCCCATGAAAGTTTGAACATAAATACTTTAACCCCCTTTTTATTCCTGATTGTATGAATTAGGCTGTTGTATTCTATCTGAAACAATGCCAGCAAATAAAAATGAAAAACAACAAAAAATAAATACCTTTCACTATAATTAGTCAATTTCATTAATTAGGCTTCTGATCAGACAGACAGATGACACGGAAAATTCAGTTCATTTTGGGGCATCATTAAATATCATCTTCGAAGTCTAAATATTCTGTCAAAATGCACCAGAACACACCATTTTACTTCAATTATAGAGAAGAAAAGCAACTCCGAGTAGGGATCCCAATTTTTTTTTTAACCCTGGACGAACCATTGGGCATTTATTCTTACATTAGGTGTCACGATTTTACATTCCCCGACACATCCTCACGTGACAGAGAGGAAAACGGTTGTGAGAAGAATAAATAAGTACCGTTTTACTGATTTGAAACTTTGTTTTGATGTTTGTAATATGGAATGCTGTAGTGTGGTATTTTAGTGTGTTATATATAGGTCATTTCCTTGCATACAAATACTGATAAACATCATGAATAACATCATAAGGTGATCCTATAATATATTTCTACGTTATATATATTAGTTAAGTGTCGAGATCTGCCAGGGGACCCCACTTCTTCAGGAAATCTTCTTTTTTTGTTGTTCTTTTGAAAATTGCTGATCTTGTTGCTGTCCAATTAGGCTTCCTAGAGCATCGGCTTGAGGTGTAATAACTTTTTTTAATCAGTAAGACAATACACAATTTTATTCTGTATATTTCACTATTAGTTCTAGCATCTTAAGCAGTGAACAAAGTTACAAACAGCTCCATACGCACAGTATTTATACAAGGCATAATGTGATCTTAGCCAATACACATTTATTTAGGTAAGCCAGTGAATTATGTCCGTCAGGTTGGACTGATATTAAAATGCCGCCATTTTCAGAAATTGTAAAATGTTAAGCGATAACCTGACAGTGATCTACAAACGGTGTGATTCAGGTGTTACAATACACACTCCACAAATGTTGTAATTCGCATGGGAATATACAATTATGAAACATGCGAGTTACAACATTTGTAGGTTTCCGTCCACTCTGATGTGGATGGCCAAGAAAATTTTACCTATATTATCTTAAAATGACAGTCCTTATCCAAACTTCATGACATGTAGAAATATTCAATGTAGGTACATACTCACTATATCACCATACTTTATTCATTTATGCACAGTTTACTTAGTTCTTGCCAGATAAGCAGATTATGTATTGTTTTCATCAATTAGAGTGTGTATTGTATCACCTGAATCACACCATTTGTAGATCGCTGTCAGGTTACTGCTTAACATTTAACAATTTCTGAAAATGACAGCATTTTAATATCTGTCCAATGACTGACATAATTTACTGGCCTACCTATTCATAAATGTGTATTGTCTAAGATCACATTATGCCTTGTATATATACTGTGCATATGGAGCTGTTTGTAACTTTGTTCACTGTTGAAGATGCTATAACTAATAGCGAAATATACAGAATGAAATTGTCATCCCTACTCGGAGTTGCTTTTCTTCTCTATTATTGGAAAATTATAAGTGGTTCCAATGGATTACTTCAATTAGATATACATGTAAAAACTTCCCAGGTGGGATGTGCCATATAGCAGGTATGTATAAGTTCCACTTCAAAAATCTTTGAAGCACTGATTCGGAAATGAAGTGCTTACTTTGTTGACGCAAGCAGTCTATTAGTCCATTTATGTAAAGTGCATTATACAATAAGTCAACCATTACAGGTTTTATTAACTGAATGGACAACATACAGGCCTACAATATGAGGCCTGATTTAAAGGTAAAGCAGAATGTCAGTGTTACAGTATGTCTATTTGACCAAAATGGCCTGACTTCAAGCCCACTTGAATCCTTGCAATTCTCCATACTGACCATACACTGATGGCAACATATTTTCTCTGACTGTATTTTAGTTATGTGTGTAAGCAGGGGAGGTAGTATATAAAACCCTTTTACAGCCACATTGACCTCATTAATTGTACCCCGGGTAAAAATTGAGGTGGAACTTTGTCACGTGACGATCATGTGATCGGTGGGGGGAAACTACCTCCAACACAGAAGAGTTCCAATCTAGGGGGAGGTAACTCCGAGTCACTATAGTTCCGGCAAAGGGCCCCTGGGCATGTATTCTTCCGCGGTGATGTGGTCTGGTGGTGATGCGGTCTGGTGGTGATGCGGTCTGGTGGTGATGCGGTCGCGGGAAAAACCTTCCGCGGAGAAAAAGTAGTCCCCAGACTTCAAATACGCTGCATGGTCCGATTGGGTCGGGTGAGGTATCAAAGTGAAGGTACCAGACCACTATTAAAACTAGTGTCGATCCGTTAACCCCTTTAGGCAACCTCTGCCAGAGAAGTGAATTGTTTTCAATATTTTTTCTCTGTTGCGAGGAATAATTGAAGGCCAGTGGTAGGTGATTGGAGTAAGGTATGTGTTTGGTTCCGCTGTGAGTTTGATTTTAACTCAAGGCCTAATAAGGAGTTGCTAAGAGGGACTATTTGGGTGCCTGTGTTATACGTCTAGTTCAGATGGGAAGGTGCGCTAGGCGGGGTCCCAGAAACCACACAACAAAGGACTGGTTTTACCTGAAAAACGGGTTTATTCCAGCATTAACGGCCTGACCGCAACAAACAACGCACAACGTGCTTTCAGAACAATCAGCTGTGATGTGTTTTCATGTTTTTACAGTGTAATATTTGTATTTACCTTGAATAAAGACAGTAACTTAGAGAAATAAAGTATAATCGGATTTACCAATTATGCTGACTAATGTTCTTCTTTATAGCGAAACCAAATACAAATCTAGAATCGATTTTGTGCATTTAAACATGTTAAATAAAATTTCAGAGATAACAGCAAAATCCTATGGCGTCGGATGCTTGTTTTACCACTACTGTTGATTTAGACAGCTCAAACTACAACAAAGTGCCTTTAAATGAAATTTCAGAGAAAACAGTAAAATCCCATGACGCCGAATACTCATTTTTGTTACTACTGTTCAACATGCAATGAAATGCATTCATTCATCAAATTACGCCAAAACATCAATTCACATAATGAAACATACGTTTTATAGAACCACGGGATGCATTATCTGCTCATTCTATACTTTTCAGAGTAATTTACGGTCATAGTACATGCAACATGTGCGCATTTGAGAAATAAACATAAAAGGTGTCCCAACGAACTTTCTAACTCCAGCTACAGTTTCAATAAGTATCTCTTACAATATTAGAAATAATTGCTCAATACTTTCATTGAATCTCATCATCAGATCAGCCGTTATGCAACAGTTACTTAGCCTGGATCGAACTCCCGCCAAAACAACAACAACGCAATGTATTTACAAATCCAGAAAATCATCGATCATACTGCTTTCACTGTAACAAACACGCTCTAGTGTACTTTCGGAACACCTTATCTGTAATGTTACATAGTTTCTAGGGTCAACATACCTGACAAACGGGTTTATTCCAGCATTAACGGCCTGACCGCAACAAACAACGCACAACGTGCTTTCAGAACAATCAGCTGCGATGTGTTTGGCGCGACAGCGACCCAAAACCATTAACCGCTATGCAGGTAGGTTGATAATAAGGCACAACACTAAAAAATGACATTCAGTGCATAACTTTTACAGATACAATAATAAAAGGTTGTGGGTTTACAATGTTCGGATCATACAACCTGTCAAATTTAATACCATGATGCATAGAGCTAGTTATCATTACACACCAGCTAAAAGTGGGCTGACTACGGTCTGAGGATAAAGTCCATGAACTGTGGTATGCGAGTATTCGCTTATATTTCCGCCCTCATCATATGTTAGTCTCCTTGGAGCACGGCGATCCCGGTGAAAACGTCGGAGAACTGGCCCATCTTCGGTGAAGATTCCAAATTCTGGTGAATCTCTGCTACCGTGACTCCCAGCTGCATGTGGTTCACCAGCTGTTTCATGTGGAGGACTAACAGGCGCACAAGGGAGAAGATTCTGTGTCTGGAATGCAGGAGCATCGACATTCAGACGAGGGTCAAATCCAGGTCCACAACGTCGTTCCCGGGGCATGAAGCCATAGTCTTCTTCATCTGAGCTGTCAGGTCCTGGTATGGTTGGACTCGGTGTGGTTGCACGCTTTGGTGGTGGTGCCTTCTTCGGGACTTGCTCATCAGCAGGAAGAGTCTGTCGCACAGGTAAGTATTTACATGGCATCAGCAAATTACGATGAATCACGCGGGCTGATCCAACTCCATCTTCGGGTTTGACGCGATAGACTGGAGCGTTCACACCAAGCTGCTTCTCCACTTTGTAGATTTTGTCCTCCCAGTATCGTCTGAGCTTACCCGGTCCACCACGCTCTGAAAGATTCCGTACTAAGACACGATCCCCAGGTGACAAGACGTTGCTCCTCGCTTTCTTGTCGTAGAGTTTCTTTACACGGGCACCAGATGTTTCAGACCGCTTTGAAGCTTGGTTATATGCCTCCTTCATGCCCTGCAACCATTCCTCAACATATTTAGGATCACGTCTCTGTTCTTCCTCTGTGAGACCAAACAGCAGATCGATCGGTAGACGAGGCTCTCGTCCAAAGAGCAGGAAGTAAGGGGAGAAACCAGTAGTGCTATTAGGAGTGCAGTTGTACGCATGTGTCATCTGGTTTAAGTGAAGATGCCAGTTCGCTTTGTGATTCTCTGGTAATGTGCGTAGCATATCCAACAATGTTCGGTTATACCGTTCCGTTTTCCCATTGCACTGCGGGTGGTATGGAGTTGTGCGTGATCTGCCAATCTCGCAGTATTCTGCCAGGCGTTCAAATAGCTGGTTTTCGAATTCACCTCCCTGGTCGTGATGAATTCGCTTAGGGAAGCCATATCTCAGGATATAGTCGTTGAAGAGCCTTTCGGCCGCGGTTTTTCCACTTTTGTTCTTTGTAGCATAGGCCTGACTGTAACCAGTGAAGTGATCAACGACTGTTAATATGTACTCATGACCCCACGGCTTTTCTCCAGGTGGACGAAGTCCAATGAAACAAGTTCAAAAGGTGACGTGGTGACGATTGTTTGTAGTGGAGCTTTGGGTGGAAGAGTAGGTCGTTTGCTCTTAATGCAGCTGCACCTGTTCCTTACATAGTACTCTACATCACCTGACATCTGCGGCCAAAAGAACCGATCCCTCACCAACTGCAAGGTCCGTTCAACACCAGGATGCCCCATCTTCGCGTGGAGCTCTTCAAACACAAGTGCCTTGTAGTATTCGGGTAGCACTAGCTGCTTTCTTAGCCGAACCCCTGGCAACTTGGTTACACGGTACAGTATACCATTCTCACTGAGCTGGAGCCTTTTTCGCTCTCTAAACAAAACTCTGGTGACTTTGTCTTCTTGTTTTAGCTGATGGGGACTAAGACGTTCATCTGCTTTCTTAAGCTCTAGGAACCGTCCAATATGTGTGTCATCCTCCTGAGCTATTCTGATTTCATCCCCTGTGAGAGGAATAATGGGTATCTGGGTATCTTCAACGATTACGTCTGCTTCCGGCAGTACGGTTGGTGCAGCGACAGCAGCAATCCAGGCAACATCTCCACTAGACTGAGCGGCTAGTGCTTGCGCGGTTGCAGTGATCGTCTCAGGGGAGATCTCCTCCGTACACGCTTTTTGGAGTTCACCAACATCCATAGGCATCCTCGACAGACCGTCAGCATCTCCATTCGATTGCCCACGACGATAACGAATGATAAAGTTGAAGTCAGCTAATTCAGATACCCATCTCTGACGAGTCGCGTCCAACCTGGCTGAAGTCTGAACATATGTGAGGGGATTGTTGTCAGTGAACACGGTAAAGGATGGGGCATAGGCTAGATAGTCCCTGAAGCGATCGGTTATTGCCCACTTCAATGCAAGAAACTCCAACTTGCCCGAGTGCATGTGATAGTTCCGTTCGGCAGGTGTCAGCGATCTTGAACCGAAAGCAATCACACGATTTACACCATCATCTTGAGTTTGATACAGCACGGCTCCCAATCCATCTCCCGAGGCATCGGTGTGGAGGATAAACGGCTTTGTGAAATCTGGATATGCCATAACTTGCTCTTGGGTTAGAAGATCGATAAGGTGTTCCACAATCTGTCGATGTTCATCTGCCCATGTTATTCGTGTTCCCGATGATGCTTGGCCATGACCATGCCCTTTCGCCTTTCGCGGTCTACGAGTTTTCTTGCCACTCTCTGATCCATCAGCTTTGAGGAGATCGTAAAGCGGCTTCGCCTTACGGGAGAAGTCCGGAATGTATCTTCTGTAGTATCCCAGAAATCCAACGAGTTTGCGTACATCTCCAACGTTTTCAGGGTGCATGTCTTTGAGAATGACTACAGCCTTCAAATCCTCCGGGTTGACTTTGTATCCATCCTTGGTCACTATGTTACCCAAGTATCGAACCTCATTTTGGAAGAATTTGCATTTAGACAGCTTCAGCTTGGCCCCCTTCTTTTTCAACCGCTTCAGCACAGCACGTACATCTTTCACATGTTGTTCGAATGTTGGACTGAAAACAATCACATCATCAATGTAGGGCAAGCATGTCTCATCACGAAACCTTCCAAGCAATCTTCCATGGAACGTTGGAATGCGGCTGGGGCATTCGTTAATCCAAAAGGAATGCGATTTCATTGGTAAAGCCCCCATGGGGTAATGAAGGCAGTCAGGTGGCGACACTCTGGTTTGATAAAGCCTTGATGGTAGGCCTTGCCCTGGTCCAAAACTGTGAACCAGCCAGTCTCACCAAGACACTCCAGGGCGTCCTGAATCCGTGGCAATGGTTGTCGATCAGGTACAGTTTTAGAGTTCAGTTGACGGTAGTCAATACATAGTCGTAAAGACCCACACTTTTTGCGGACACACACCATAGGAGTCGAGTATGGCGATTTGCTTTTGGAAATCCAACCTTTGGCGAGAAGTGTTTGCAGATGTTCCTTAACCTCCCGATATAGAGGACGAGGGACAGAAGAGTAGGTCTTTTGCACTGGAGTGCTGTCTTGAAGATTAATCTCCATTTCCAGATCTGGGGTCAGCCCTATGTCGTTGTCATCTTTCGAAAACACTGAGGACTCTTCCTCAAGCATGTCTCTCACGATACGTTTCTGATGCTCATCGAGATTAGGCATTGACAGGTCAAAGTCCGGAACAGACGTACTGCTGTTTGTATTGACTGCTTCATCGACTTGTATGTTCGCTGCAGTTGCCTGTTGGTCAACGACTTCTACCATTTGCAATGTTCCAAGTCCTGCTCGACCTGGTATTTCGATGTCGTGTTTGGTTACATTGTGGATAAAAATGGTAACTTTTCTGGCTTTACCAACACACAGTACTGCTTCGTCAATTTCCAGTCCATCTGGTAATGAATTATCAGCATGAGGTTCAAATAGGACTGTCAGATCATCCACCACCGGCCCGAGATGCACATTACATCGAACTTTCTCCGTTTTTCCAGAAGAAATTTTCATCTTTCTCCTCGAACTTTTCACAGAACATAACACTTCATCATCCTGTTCCTGTCGAACCAAATTAACAATCTTCTCCGCTTGTTTCTTGCCCTTTCCAGGTAGGGCGGCGGACAACATGTTAACCATAACTCCAGTTTCTTCAGGACGATCTGTCTTTATGCCACATCGTCCGATGTATTCCTCAATTGCGTTATATCCAATGATGGGGGTGTTCAGACCATCGGAACAAATAAGCATAGGCACTGGCAATACAGGTACTTCCTCAGAATCATCCGTGAGTCGAAAGTCAATTTCCACCCAACCAGTGTACTTCACTTGTGTACCATTTGCTTTTCGCAAATTCAACTCTCCTGGAACTAATTCTTTTAGATCTCTCACGTCCTTATTAGGCAAGTTTTCCTGAACCCATTATAGAGGCAATAAACTGACTTGAGACCCTGTATCCCACAATGCCTCGGTAAATACCTTGTCCAAGAAACAAGTCACCATACACCTTCGGCCAACTAACTTTGTCACTGCCCACCTAAGTTTTGGATTAGCTTGGTGGTGTCTCACATCACTCGCATCAAGTGTCACATTCACATTAAGTTCATCTTGAGAGGGGGACCTTTTGCACTCTTCGGTTACCTCAGGCCCCGTGGAGGCAACCGATTCTAGTTTTCCGACTGTCCGGTCTGTCTCCTGTTGCTAAAGCCCTTGATGCACCCCTTTTGCCAATGTTCGGAAGACCCACATTTGTAACAGTGTCCACATTTATTACCAGTTCCTGATCTGCGGCACGCTGAGCAACCCTTTTTCCCACGTGGTGTACTTCTTTCTGATTGGCCATCACCATGATTGGGGTCCATTTCAGGAGAGAGCTTGCCAGGTAATCGTTCCTCAATCTGCCCGAGCCTCTCCACAATTTGTGCCATATCAGCTCGTAGTAGATGGACTTCAGCAGGAAATATTCCTCCCTTAGGCTGTTTGGGTTCACGTTTACCTGTGCCACAAGAAGATGAGCTGGGTTCGTCCATTTCATATTGCTCTCGACTGGTAATAATCTCACTAACCCGCGCACTTTTTGCATGACTTCCATGAGCCACCTTCTGTTTGTATTCGGCCTCCGCTGAGACTGCGTTGTTCAAATGACGTATCAGATCTTCGTCGTCTATGCTAATGTCCTCCAAAAAAGGGCGCATTTCACTCCGAATGACACTGTTCTGCAGCCCCGTTCTTACTGCTCTAAGGAAAATGCTTTGCACCAGATCTGAATCATATTTCACGCCTGTCTCTTCCTTTGAGGCGAATAGGACCTTCTGTCTTAAATCCAGAGCCCTTATCAGAAAGGCTTGGGCATCTTCCTTGTCCCCTTGCACGGCGATACAGAGCTCCTGATACAGTTCTGTTGCACTACGCTCATGGTAGTATTCACGAAGCGTTCTTCTCAGTACAGGAAGTGTAAGGGTTTTCCCATCCAAATAACTCTTGAGTCCCAGTCCAGGAACTATGGCATTCTTGACTGCCTGCACGACCTCTTTTTCCGGGTACCCTTTCTCAATACCCTGGTCGATTTGATTAGCCAAGTTGATGAAAGTCAGTCGGTCCTTGTGCTTCGCGTCCGCAATTTGACCATATATCTTGAAGTCTCGCTTCCACAGATCAGGCACTGGTCGAGGCCTGGGATGAGCTTCCTCTTCGGACAGTTCCAGGTCATCCAAATATACAGTACAATAGGTAAGAATAGACTTTAGGGAAGAGACTCCTTCATCTTCCTTCCCCGAAGCTGTCATAATATAGTGATTCAGTGCCTTCATCATTTCCCGTTTGCCGGAACTGAGGCTCCAATCACCAGGGAGACCCACATGTTCGACAACTTTTAACAGCTGCTCTACTTTCAGGCCATGTAACTTTTCTCTAACCTCATATTCTAGATCTAGGCGAGACATTGTTACCAGTAATACTACCAATCAATGTGTACAATATAACAACAATCAATCACAACAACAGTGGTTTAACTAACCTGTAAACAAATCAAACCAGTACAGTTCATATGACTTGATTGGAAAAGTAAAAGCAATAGCATCAAATATCGAACTTACCAAAAAAATTGAATTTTACCAATAAGTTCATCAGGAATCCCAATCTTTCAGATTTCACAGCGTTCCAGTTGATGTCGAACTGATATTTCTCCAAGTAAGTTCTCCAAATGAATCACAATGTCTCAATTCAGTTCAGCACTTCATCTGTATTATTGTTCTCAATGTTAATGCTATTTGTAGAGCTTAGTTTTCTGTTCTGCAGTTCCAAATATTCCACCAATAATCACACAGTAAGTCCAGTTTTCTTCCCTGACGCAGACCTAATCTTGAAATCCAATAGTCTGTCACTTGAATCGGTCTCAACGTAGTCCAATATAAGTCTGGAATATACTCCACCACCAGGCTCACTACTAGCTGTAAATTCAAGTCCACACAGTTTTTACACAAATCAGTCCCAGATACAGTGGCTGTCTGGTCACACTTCTCTTAGCTCTGATGGAAAGTCCCTCTGGTCTATCTCTCTAGTCCTATAGCACCCAGACTGCTTATTCCAGTTCGTCTGCAGCACCACGGCGACTCCGAAGGTAACACCACTAGGTCTCCTCACAACGTAGCTTCGAGAATGCACACCTCTCCCGGGACCTCTCACAAAATGTTACACGTCTAGTTCAGATGGGAAGGTGCGCTAGGCGGGGTCCCAGAAACCACACAACAAAGGACTGGTTTTACCTGAAAAACGGGTTTATTCCAGCATTAACGGCCTGACCGCAACAAACAACGCACAACGTGCTTTCAGAACAATCAGCTGTGATGTGTTTTCATGTTTTTACAGTGTAATACTTGTATTTACCTTGAATAAAGACAGTAACTTAGAGAAATAAAGTATAATCGGATTTACCAATTATTCTGACTAATGTTCTTCTTTATAGCGAAACCAAATACAAATCTAGAAGCGATTTTGTGCATTTAAACATGTTAAATAAAATTTTAGAGATAACAGCAAAATCCTATGACGTCGGATGCTTGTTTTACCACTACTGTTGATTTAGACAGCTCAAACTACAACAAAGTGCCTTTAAATGAAATGTCAGAGAAAACAGTAAAATCCCATGACGCCGAATACTCATTTTTGTTACTACTGTTCAACATGCAATGAAGTGCATTCATTCATCAAATTACGCCAAAACATCAATTCACATAATGAAACATACGTTTTATAGAACCACGGGATGCATTATCTGCTCATTCTATACTTTTCAGAGTAATTTACGGCCATAGTACATGCAACATGTGCGCATTTGAGAAATAAACATAAAAGGTGTCCCAACGAACTTTCTAACTCCAGCTACAGTTTCAATAAGTATCTCTTACAATATTAGAAATAATTGCTCAATACTTTCATTGAATCTCATCATCAGATCAGCCGTTATGCAACAGTTACTTAGCCTGGAGCGAACTCCCGCCAAAACAACAACAACGCAATGTATTTACAAATCCAGAAAATCATCGATCATACTGCTTTCACTGTAACACACACGCTCTAGTGTACTTTCGGAACACCTTATCTGTAATGTTACATAGTTTCTAGGGTCAACACATGGGAGCTTGAAATAAAAGAATTAACGAGGTATGGGTATTATAATATATTAACAGGGAGTCCAAGCGAGGAGTCGACACCCCCACATCGGCACCCTCACCAAAGTACGATATGTGCCATTATTCCACCGTTCCGCATGCCACACTTCGCAATCATCGTCAACCAAGCTCGTCAGACAACAAACAAAACATGTACCATACCATTTTTTCCGACCGCATCGATGGAAAAGGAAATCAGGAGAAAATCGGCAGCAAACTGATCAAACACGCTCCTTTGGCCTCATCCACCGGAAGACGAATGACGTATCTGCGTTTGTGGCGCGACCAAGAACACGTGACCAGCTAATGACCAGGTTAACCCTTTCGTACGCCTGACACAATATCATCAGTCACATCATACTCCATGGTCACACACAGTGAGAAGCTCGTGCAGATCTAGACTGACTATAATACACTGTCAGTGAGTGCACAGGTTGAAGGATGAACCAAATGCAGAAAGAAGCTGTGGAAATATGTCTTGCTGGACATAATTTGTTCCTATTAGTTGGTCACGCTGGCGCTGGCAAAACCTATTCTGTAAAAGCCATATGTGCGGAGTTGAAAGCCACTGGCAAAAATGTAGCTGTGACATGCACGACTGGTATAGCTTCTCGCTATGTGTGACCATGGAGTATGATGTGACTGATGATATTGTGTCAGGCGTACGAAAGGGTTAACCTGGTCATTAGCTGGTCACGTGTTCTTGGTCGCGCCACAAACGCAGATACGTCATTCGTCTTCCGGTGGATGAGGCCAAAGGAGCGTGTTTGATCAGTTTGCTGCCGATTTTCTCCTGATTTCCTTTTCCATCGATGCGGTCGGATAAAAATGGTATGGTACATGTTTTGTTTGTTGTCTGACGAGCTTGGTTGACGATGATTGCGAAGTGTGGCATGCGGAACGGTGGAATAATGGCACATATCGTACTTTGGTGAGGGTACCGATGTGGGGGTGTCGACTCCTCGCTTGGACTCCCTGTTAATATATTATAATACCCATACCTCGTTAATTCTTTTATTTCAAGCTCCCATGGTCAAAGATATTATTTGAATACGTTTTGAGGGGTTGAACACCGCCAACCGCCAACTATCTCAAGTTTAAGAGAACAGCATTTGGGGATATTGCGCCTCGTGATTTTTTTAATACAGCACCAGGGACTACATCGGTGGATTTACAGGTAAACAACAACAACAACAACAAGGTTTGTGCCTCCCAACGCATGTTTCAGAGTGTTAACTAAGAGAATTAGCATTAGCTTGCCCGAAAACATCGGCTGGCAGAGGTCTAATTTACTTTGTAGGGGAGATTGGGGTATACTGGGACATTTTTCACCTTTTTGCAAAAATCTCTGTTATTATTGTCCTGTAATGTAGCCTTGTATACTGTCGTTATAACTTATACTTATTATGACATAGTCACACAATAAGTCTGAAACATCTGTTGTACTTTTCTCCAGAATTCTGTTTTAAAAACGTAAAAAATGTGTCCCACTTTGCCCCAATATGGGGTACTCTGGGACACCCACTGGGGTGCGATTGGACAATAATCAAAATACATTTTATAAGAAGTATATACTGATATGTTTCATAAGAGTTTAGAAGATTTCGCAGCGGTGGTTAGGTTAGTTGCTATTTTAGTCCCCTGCTTTACGTAAAATATTTCCGAGGAACCAAATTTGAGGAAAAAATATTTTGTTCGATTCTCATCTCAACGAAAGCATTTGACTTTGGAAGTTTTAGTAAAACTCATCAAATCTGATAGAATAAGCAAATACTACCATCTGAGAACAAAATAATACACTTTGATGGCATTTTAGGATGAAATAAAATTTCACCATTTGATTATTATTGTCCAAGTGTGCCCCAGCAAAAGCGTCCCACTCTACCCCAGGTGCATGATATATTCCTTTTTATGACAACAAAACTAATACATAACAGCTGAGATACTAAATCGATATAATTGAATTGTACCTTTGTCCACCCTCTCTCAGCAGTAACAAAACAACAAGGAAGTACTGCTGAAAACTTCTCATAACGAACTATCATCCTCAGTACTAAAAAATTACTTGGACCGCTCAGAAACAGTTTTTGTGTCCCTAATTCGTTACCAATGATAGGTTTCACTTGTAATCAATATAGAGGCTGTTTGGGGGTGATGGCTTTCTGCTGATAGTAATGATAGTATGTGCCTCTTGTTCTTAACAAAAGAGCTAGATGGCTTGTCCCACTGTGCGCCATGTCCCACTGTACCCCAATCCCCCTATTGATTAATTGTTGTTCTTATGGCCCGTAATTCAATTCAATTCAATTTTATTGTATGGAACAACTCAAAGAGGTCACATACAAACAAACAAATAAGGGACATATTCCATAACTGAACAAAGATACCCGTATGTAAATGTCTTTTTGATAATTATTCAGAAATCAGATCTACTTACTCAGAAATCCTAATGATATTGTATCCTCCCGTTCAATCGACACATCTAACGGTAAACTAAACTGGAGAATGGTAAGATCTCCTGTAATTTGTCCTGTATACCTGCGAAGTTTCCTGTGTGTGCCGCCAATAAGATTGGGCGTTCCTTGATGAAATGTTCCAAAGGTTGTAGAGGTCTTCAGGATGGTTTCCACAGGGCTGGTCCCAATCTCTGAACTACAATGAGAGAGAAGTTTGTCCAGAGTAGACATTAGGTGGAAATGTAATTATATGATGGCCAACTCTTGTACCCAATACAAGACACCGCTCTATGGAATTTGCAATTTAAAATTCTGCACAGATTTCTTCCCAGGCCCAGTAATAGTTTATTGATAAATGAAAATAACATGGTGTCCATTATGTTCTCTCTGCAAAACTGAAACAGAAAGGCTCGAATTTGTATATTGTGATATCCAATCTTTTGGCAATCAACAGAAATATATTTCACACAACATACAGAGAACTATATTATTCTTAATGAAATGACCATTGTTTTTTGGCCCCCATGAGGTTTGAAGCTGTCAGCGGTCAGGTCAGCTTTTGCTAAGGCCTTACTTGATGGGAAAAATTGCGTGGTAACGTAGCCCAAATATCCAACAACAGCTTTTCTGTGTAGGCTATATCTTACGTTGTGCTGCCGTGCACTGTACTGCTATGCGATGTTTTAATAGAAAACTCAATATTCATGAAAATAGACACAGTAATTAGTCCTGGACAATGTCATGCTAATGAATGTTGGATCTGATGCTTAGTATTTAGCTAGTATGTATATACTACGTACAGCCACTGTCGAATCTGACGCTTATATACCATCATGTAGGCATTGTCTCGTAGTATATGTGTACCAAGTGTGATGGCTTTAAACCACTTACAAGAGCAGAACACAGAAAAAAAGAATTTGGACGATGGCTAGCTACTGATTGTCGAATTTGACGCTTTCGTTGTACCATCCTGTAGGTGTTACATGTGTACCATCCAAGTTTGGTGGCTCTAAACCACTTGCAAGGGTGTCAACATCCTCGCTAAAACCTGGGGTATCTCTACCCTAGATATAGCCCCTGGTACCCTTGGGCAATGTAACGCGATCAGCGACAACATAGCTGTCGATGTCAGCCAATCAACAAAAGCAACATCCTACACATATTGACCAATCAGATCACTTAAGTACCGCGACCATGGTGACCGTGACAACAGATTCGAAAACACCATAGCTTATGCGATACCCAGTGGCAGATGAACATGAACCTTATCAACAACCATGAACATTAATAAATATAAAGGAAACATAGTTTAAAACAAAATCTATTTGAAGAGAAAATAAACCCATTCATCTACCATCAAACGTCCAGCAATCCAGGCAAATGTAGGAAACACTGAAACCTCAATGGCGGTCCGCGATGTCATTGTATCCGACCTCACCTTCCCAATGAAGGATTTGAATTGGATTGAAACGCACGGATTCCTATAAAATTTCACTGGTCTATCCATTAATATTCTATTGTTATGCGCATTTTTCTAGGTCACGTCACTGGAATGTGGGCGGAACGCGGTTTGCTGTGCAAGTTGGTCAAGGGTTTGCCTCTGGCTCACAAATAGAACCTTGACGTGGTGAAGGTGGGGTGTCAACGGACGCTATCTGTGAGAGACATAAATACGGACATTTCAGGCTAGCAACTAAATGTCGAATCTAACGCTTATATGATACCATCATGTAGGCATTGTCTCGTATTATTTTTGGCGGTTTTAAACCACTTACAAGGGCAGAACACAGAAAAACAACTTGGACGATGTCTAGCTACTGATGTCGAATCTGATGCTTATATGGTACCATCATGTCATTGTGGGTATTGTCACGTAGCATTTGTTTTCCAAGTTTGGTGGCTCAGTCGTATTTATATACTCATAACATAGAAAAAAACAATTTGGACAATGGCTAGATACTGAATGTCGAATCTGACGCTCGCAGGGTACCATCATGTAGGTGTAGTATATGTGTACCAAGTTTGGTGGCTCAAACACTTTCAAGAGTGTCAGCGGACGCTATCTCTGACAGAGAGACAGACAGATATACGGACGGGCATTGCATGCCGGTTCTTTTAATAGTATAGACAACTTATTATGCCGATTGTAAATGAAAAATAAAAATATATAAACTAAAAGAGTACCTCAGTGTTTCGTTTAGTAGCTCCAAGAATATATTACGATATTTCAATCCAATACTGAAGTATTAAACAGTGTCACGATGGTCGCACATAATTTCTTCC
>JAVTVY010054079.1:0-31514 GCA_036873755.1 Hanleya hanleyi
CTAGACTGATGCTATTAACATGGTACAACACCTATAGATTATGCTTATTATTATTATATGGCTTAGAGGTTTTTTTGAGGGTAATGTGAGGGTTTTTTCTCCCCGTGACGTGCCCACCGCCTCGTTTGCTACCTTGCGCCGTCTAAAAACACCGCCATTTTACAAGTAATTAATTAAAATTAATTAATTTATTTGAAATACTAGTACCCATCCTCCGTATGGCAGAACTGTACAACCCAGAACAAGTCTAGACATGCCTTGATCACGTGATCGTCATTGGGAAACCCCCACTGGGGAATCCCCTCCCGTGGGAAACCCCCACTGGGAAATCCCTCATCGATGACGTCATCTCATTTGCATAAAAGGGACCCAATTTGCTCTTTATATACTACTTACGAGTACTGGCTCGGGCCCTCTTTCCACACTCTCGTGTTGCGTACAAATTTCGTCCAATTTGCAGCGATTTTCTCGTCTTTGGGCCACAAATGAATACTAACACCGTCATCTGTAGTAAAGCTGCAACCTCCCACTACACAACGTCGCGGCATATTTAAAAAATGATGCCCCGATACTCCGAAAATCTCCAGAAATCAGCAGCTACATACGACTGTGGTATACGGCTTTAACATAGAGAATACAAGACGGCTTCCCTCCGTGACGTCACAGCTGGAATTGACAGGAGAGCGATTTTCACCTTTCAAACGGCAATATCTCGCCAACCAGACTGCACAAAATTATGAAAAAAATATCATTATTTTCAGAATCGAAAGGACTATTTTTTTATATTTTTGACCTCAGAGCGTTTGGGTTGACCTTTAACAGTGATCATTACTCCATCATCATCTCTCTACCTGTCCAACATAAGTGGAATTTAAGGGACATTGATTGGGATGAATGGGCCACGGCCGTCGATGATCACTTGGTGCCTCTCCAAGACTCGAAATATTTCCAGGGAAAGAGCTGTGACAGGATTTGCACAGAGTTCACTGATAAATTTGTGAGCTGTGCCAAGGAAAATATTCCACTCAAAAAAGTGTACAATCACTCTAAGGCCTACATGAATGAGAACCTTAAAAAGCTACTGAAAGAAGCCAAGCTAGCTCAGAAGCAATATAATCGTAGAGGAGACCCGAATAATTTCAAGAAATATAAACTCGCTGTGGCTAATTTTATCACCGAGTACGGGCAGCTGAGAAAACAAATTGGTTGCAATTGTCAGATTGACGCATCTGACCCGCAAGTATGGAAAAAGATTCGGAGACTTTCTAACACCAACACCAGCCAGGCTGTAGTGCAGCCACTTCGTGACACCGCAGGGAACATCTGCTTCAAAGACGAGCTCATCACTGACATTTTGATTGAAACACATATCAAAAAACCTAACAACCTTCACTGCTACGATGACAGATGGTTCGACATAGTCAACTCTGAGGTGAAAATTTTTGTTGCCATGGAAAATCTCCCTTCACACCAGCTGCACCAAAGGTTACAACCGCGAGAGAAATATGCAGGTCAATTGGACAAACCAAACCACACAGTGCTCCTGGCCCGGATACTATTCTTCCAATTATGGCTGTGAAGGCAGCGTTATAAGAGCTAGAAAGAACAATGAGAGCGTGATCTCTGTGTTCGTGGACCTTGAGGGTGCCTTCGATGCGGTGTGGAGAAGGGGCATCCTTTATAAACTGTACAGCGCCGGTTTAAGGGGCAGGCTGTTTCTTTATGTTGCCTCTTTTCTGCAGGGCAAGAAGATCACCTGTAGGGTTAATGGTCATGTAGCGGCCACCATTGTGTCTGAAATTGGGGTGCAGTGTGATAGCGCCTATGGTTGGCCATCCCTGCCAGAATTCGTCATTTACAGGATGCCTGTAAATAATATATACCATGGTATAAAATGCCAAGCCTGCCATAATTCGTATTTACAGGGTGCCTGTAAATGCCAAGCCTGCCATAATTCGTATTTACAGGATGCCTGTAATTATTTTGTACCATGGTATAAAATCGCCAAGCCTGCCACAATTCGTATTTACAGGATACCTGTAAATGCCAAGCCTGCCATAATTCGTATTTACAGGATGCCTGTAATTTTGTACCATGGTATAAAATCGCCAAGCCTGCCACAATTCGTATTTACAGGATACCTGTAAATGCCAAGCCTGCCATAATTCGTATTTACAGGATACCTGTAATTAATTTAGCCGGAAGTCGTAAATTTACGCCTTCTTATCATTTCCACCAATGATATGCGCTTTTACAAATTTGGTGCCGGGTTTTACGCAACCTCCAAACAGGGCTGTCAGTCGATCGACCCTGCCCTCAGTAAATTATACAGGGCGAATTCGCCCTGGCAGTCTCCGCACAGTGAGTCTTCACCACACCATGTAGCCTATGTCGGAGATTAAAAGTGCGAGATTATCCGAACTGTTCGGTATCGCAACAACTTGAATTAACCAGAATTAATCTGCACAGCACATCTGTACTTAAATAACTGTTCGTCTCTTTACAACAACAACATTTGGACTACATCAAGGCATGGAGCCTAATATAGATTGAGAGATCACTCCGTTACATCAATGGTCAAAATTTGGACGCCGACAGTGATAAAACTAAGCCCCTTGATTATTTTATGACCGCTTATCTTACCACATGCATGGTGGGCTGACTGACCAGGCTTTCAGGGACTCCCGGCTAATTCCGCAATATTCCGCGGTGGTATGAGTATGTTTGTGGGAGTTAAATCATGATAATGTAAATGTGTTAAAAAGGCGATTTTCGCTCGTGTGAGCACCCTAATCGAATGTCAATATGTAAAGCAGCCAGCCATCTCACCAATGTGTCCATTCATATTATCCGGAAGTCTCCGGAAAATATTTTATTTTACGAGAACAATTCACTCAGCTTGAATATATATGTTCATTCGTCCATATATCTGGATGTAGTGGACGGATTTCAATGTTTTTTGCGCCAAACGGCATTTCCCAAGCCTGATTTCCTGGCTACCATGATTTCCAACTAGAGCCATTATTTACAGATTGGTCGGTTTACGGTTGGTGGTAATTTATCTCCGCCCAGATTACTGTAACCAGTGTTGAAAAATGGACCAGAGTTTTAAGACATCAAGTGCATTGATTGCTGTCAGTGGCCAGACCTGAACACACCGGACAGGGTCACAGCAATAAAACCAGCAGTGTCAACAGATTAAGACCTCATTATCTAGCCTGCTTGCTTTGATATTTCTTTGAGCAGGGTTCTAAGCGGATTAAACACAGACGGTGGTAGATGTTATTCCCCCCATCTTTTGTAGATCAAGGCTAACGATCGATTGTTTGAAAACAAATCAGCGATGCTTGCCTTGTCGGAATTAAATGGTCCCGCACATTCACATCTGCAAAATTATATATCCTCGTATTTAGTATGTGGACTGTTTTTGGCTGGTAAAATTCAGGTTTTGTGAAATAAGGTTTTGGTACATGGCTATATATAAATTGACTGAGGGTAGGGTCGATCGACAGGCAGAAGGGAAGATGACCCGGTTTGGAGGTTGTGTAAAGCCCGGCACCAAATTTGTAAAAGCGTATATCATTGGTGGAAATAATAAGAAGGCGTAGATTTACGACTTACGGCTAAATGAATTACAGGCATCCTGTAAATACGAATTGTGGCAGGCTTGGCGATTTTATACCATGGTACAAAATAATTACAGGTATCCTGTAAATACGAATTGTGGCAGGCTTGGCGATTTTATACCATGGTACAAAATAATTACAGGCATCCTGTAAATGCGAATTATGGCAGGCTTGGCATTTACAGGCACCCTGTAAATACGAATTATGGCAGGCTTGGCATTTTATACCATGGTATATATTATTTACAGGCATCCTGTAAATGGCGAATTGTGGCAGGGATGGCCAACCATAAGCGCCGGTTCTCTTTATCATTCTTACATCTGATATGACTGGAAAAATCACATGTCACATCTCATATGCTGATGATCTGATTCTATGGATTAGCCATGTGGACATCAACACAGCCAGTATCAAGATTACTGAAGAATTGGCATACCTGCTGAAGTGGTGCAAAAAATGGCGTATTGGTATGCAACAGACTAAAACAGAGGCTATGTGTCACACGACAGCAGGAACACCTGTAGTTACTATGAGTGCTAAGCCGCTAGCAGTGGTGTCTTCTAAAAAGTGCCTTGGTGTCATCTTCGACAAAAAATGTCTTTCAATGAACATGTACATGTAAAAGCGGTATGTGGTACTGCCTTACGCACGTTTCATTCACTGTCCAACCTCCTGGCAGGTATTAACATTGAAACCTCGGTTATGCTGTATGCTGCACTTGTTCGCCCACACTTGGAGCGGGCCTACCCTGTATGGTGCACCACTTCGTTAAATAATCACAAGACAATTGAACGAATCAACAGAATTGCTCTGCTCAAAGTGAGTGGTCAATTTAACAGCATCCCCAACAGCACGCTGGAAGTTTATCACTCACACTACTCCTATCTCTCTTAGGCTACAAGAGACTCTTATTCAAAACCAACTGATGCTCCCCTTCCCAGGCTTATTGAGGAACTACAGAATGACATATCATTTATGGATCACAAGATCCTGTCGCCACTACACAAGCTTAAGATGTGCATGAAAAATGTGAATCGCCCGTAAGTCCTAGAAAACATCGAGCCAAGATATGTACCCACGATAAGTGACAACATCGTACCAACTCATCACCAGTTTAATTGTCACCTTGGATCATCCAATAACCGCACAAAGGAACAGGCCACGGAAGCCAAGGCATATGCTCATTCTTTATTAAATTCATTGCCTGTGAACACTCCCATCCTCTTCACTGATGGATCATCTCTTATGAATCCTGGTCCGTGTGGTGCTGCTGTTGTGTGTTACTTAGAGGGCATCCAGTCGCAACCACTCATTGAGGCCCAGCCAGTGTCTCAACTCACTAATAGCTATCATGGTGAACTGTACGCACTCCGCCTTGCCTCTAAGATGATTCTCAGTGCCCGCCGTATTCACGAGTTTGATACTGTTAGTATTTTCAGTGACTGTCAATCTGCAATCAAGAGCATGTGTAGTATCACTCTGCATGATGCACATCAGGACCTAATCGACGCATTTCAATGTGATCTTACTGTACTTAAAAATCAGGGTGTCACTGTAGGCCTGTATTGGATTGCTGGGCATGTTAATCTGATGGACTTAGCTGATATCCATGCCAAAGCAGCTGCTCAGCAAGCTATAAATCTAACCGATGAATCGAGAACATCTATCAGCACAGTCAAGGGAATTATTAAGAGAGACATACGGTCACGATGGCAGAAATGCAGGGAATACGTGGATACAGGAAGGGAGTATTTTCTTCTCCACCCTAAAGTGCCCACTTCCAGATACAGATCAGTTGCTCCCTGGTACAAAGAGGTAAGGTACTTAAGACTGACAAATGGTCACTGCAGACTGAAAGCACATATGTACAGACTCAAACTGTTAGATAGTCCTCTTTGTGAATGTGACCAGTCTCCTGAGACTCCTGAGCATGTTCTCCTAGAATGTCCTCTTTGGACTATGGCAAGGGAGACAATGCAGAATACTATTGAAGTACACTATGTCAAAGCCAACACCCCTCCAGTTGAGCGACGCTACGACTACAGAACTCTGTTAGCCCCTGATCACAGCTCTCAGATAACCCGGAATTTAATCAAGCAAGCAGTGACTACATTTGTGGCAGCTATTGATGCTAACCTGTAATCCACGAATGTGACTCCAATCAGCATAATAAGGAAGACTAACTGTATATATGTTTTGAGTTTTATTTTTGATATGGCACGCACTTGCACGACTGAAAATGTAAATACGTTGTGGAAATACCAAGTGTTTGTTTAATTGGTACCTGTGGGATACCTGAATCTACCCAGTGACCAGAATTGGCTACGGAATAGAGCCTTACATTAGATAGCAACAACAACGTCTTTTTCGTCGCTAGTGACATTTACGCAAGTCTGGTTCGACATATGATATTCATGACGAGAATTTCTCCTACCAATATGCATGGCGGATGACTTGGATATATTAAAAGGCAACTGCCACTCTGCTGATCACTGCTCTGCCAAAAGTAAGTCACCTTTATGATCGTCACATGCTCCAACAGTATTCACAGATTTGTAAAGCTTTGTATCGTCCGCAAATATTTTGCATAGACAGTTAATAGCATCAGGTAAGTCATTTATATAGATTACAAAGAGAACTGGTCCTAAGACACTACCTTGAGGAACTCCTCTATTGACATCAGCTCAACTTCAAACACGTCATTGACACCAACACGCTGTTTCCTGTTAGCTAGGAATATTTCAATCTAGAACAGCAGATTTCTACCAATACCGCAAGTTTTGAGTTGGTTCAGTAAACGTACATGCGGAACTTTGTCAAACGCTTTACTAAATTCCAAGTAGATTACATCAACAGGCTTGCCTTCAGCAAGTGATTCACTTAGGTCGTCCATAAACTCTAGTAAGTTGGTGACACTAGATCTCCCGCACCAGAAACCATGTTGTTCATTATAAAACAAGCGCTGGATGAGCGCAAAGACCTCCGTCGAGGCAACAGGATCCGTAGCGTAATACATCACTGAATAACATACGGCCGGATGCCAAGCTCAATTTTGCATTTGTTGGACGTTAGCTTCATCAATGGTAATTAATCTGGGATTGAGGGTTCCTCACTAGCATGTCCAGACAGGGATGTGAAAGTCACATTCCCAGCAAATAATTTTTGTTTGATTTGACGTGCTTGAAATATTGGGGTATGGAATAGAGTATATTGATGGAAAACCTGGAAAAGTGCTTGAGACATTAGGCCCCATCCCACCCCCACCTCCCCCTGAGAGGATCCCCTCACCCAAATCGACACGTTAGCGGCAGAAATGAGACACCGTGTGCCTAGTTGTTGTACCAACTTGCTTGTGATTTTGTGCTATAGGCCCAACACATCAACACTTCATATTTTGTATGTGTACAGTATAGCATCATCATTGATGAGAGAATGCTCTTCAAAACACACCTGATTTTATCGACACTTCGTTCTGATCTGTCTCAACATCATATGATGAGGATTCAATGCGCTCGGTATAATTTTGTATACTGGTGTTACAGGTCACCTTCGCCTTCACCTTACTGTATCAATGACCATGGACTTGTACATGTATCACATTCACATTGAATGGTGATGACTGATGAGAATATTGCCCCTATGGAACAAATGACTGAATTCCACGCAGCAAATAAAAAGTTCATGTTAATCATAAACAACATACAATTAGTAATACTATCAAATAATTATGTTTATACCTTGTCGACATCAATATATTACAGGTAATATCATGACTGAATCATGGTAACATATATTCATGGGTATTTTTGTCTACAATAAACTGAAGGAGACCCATGCTGTTTATTATATTATGTTTTAAAACTTCACTTGCTAATCTCGATTATGTTGCTTATTGTGAAAATGAATGAAGTTATGAAATCTAGTATGATTGTTCATTGATCTCAAATTAGAAATATCTTCAGCAGCTAAAGTTAAGTCAATCATAACAATATATAACGCCATGGTATTGTTGTAATATTACCCAGGTATTGATCTTTGAATAAGAATGTAATGAGATACATATACCTGTTCTTTGTGTTATTATGTATGCAGTTCATTCTGTATGTATTTTATACATGTACATGTAGCAGAATTGGAATTAAAATTTGAAATGAAGTCTGTTTCTAGACGCTAAATCATTTTAGACACACATTCAAGTCCTTACCTGGTCAAGGGAGATAATTTTCACTTTTGATGATGTTTGTGAAGCATGCAGCAGGACTTCAACTTCCAAGGATATTATCCACACAATCCCATTCTACATGATATTTTTGCCATAGCACCGATAAACTAGGTCCCTTCATTTATGTGTTTTAGATCCAGGAGCTATTGGGAGCTGCAGGCTTTGTAAAAGTTAGATCCAATTATTCTCAGTGAAGCAATGAAATCCGGCATGGTTGTTTTAAGTTAGAATTTGGCATCCTTGGAAATGTCTGACCGATTCACACATGTATCACTCGGCAGGTGGTCATTACATGTGTAATGTTTATTTCCTTAGGAATCAACTGATATCCAATGGGGTGGAGGGCGAGCAAATCACTGGCTCTGAACTAGGTCATCAGTTAGTGTGTCCTCGAATAGGAACGATCGATACCCATATGAGCGTGGGTGAGATGGGAAAGCATGTTTACGCCGTTTGCTCTTTGTGATACAACTCCAGCCGTAAAGTTAGAAAATGTCATATGTATCTTTTAAAATTATTTCCTCGAATGAAACATAACAATCTACATCGAAGAGATGAATCAAATGATTTGAAACTTAATTTCATTGTGTAACAGTGAGAAGGAAATTAATTGTATAAACATTCCAAGCCTCATTGAACACAAGCCGCACCATATTTGATATGAATATAACGCGCGTACATTAGCTCGCTTGGACGTCGCTTAGTTAAATATGGACAGACACGCAAAAATCTCAAAATTTTCAAAAGCCACAAAAATGCCCTCAGCTTAGAAATGACTGTGTTGAGCGGTTCTATTCCCAACTTCTCTTTTATTCTATGTCATAGAGGACAGGGTTTGGTAGATAATTAAAAACTGTATTAACTCGGCTTCACATTTTAGAGAATGACTTTAATTGAGCCTAAGATGAAAGAGAAATACACTTACAAAAAAATCTATTTAAAAAAATATCTGTATATATGTTTGTATTAATTTCCATAATTTATTGAAAAAAACTATACGTAGACTTCGACCACCGAATATAACACAGGCCAGGCAACTGTGAGAACCAGTGAAAGATACCCATCGAGATGAGCGGATTTGCAGATAAACAACAACAACAAAATTGCACTTTGTGCCTCACGAGGCCCTTCTCCATAGAGTGCATGCCAGTTATTTTTCTAGACTACAACAACAACTGTTTTTGCCTGTATCACAGTCCGAGCTTCCGATGACCCTTCAACCTTACCCAGACGACGGATAATTTTTGACAGATTGTCCGGCTAGGTTGTTGATCGGATTCACAGATAACGATTGAAGCATGGGAAGATATATTTTTCCAGTCGCTATCTCCCCCCCCCCCCAACTCAAAAAAAAAAAGAAAAGAAAAAGCCGGGAGAGTTCTTCGGAGTTTTACGTTTTTGACCTCTGACTTTGAATTTGACTTCTCACTTCCGACTCGCATCCTGGTGAATGACACTCGTCCTTTATCTTTTTGCCGATTCAGAGATTCTCGTGGAAGTTTCCAATTATACTATCCGGAATGCGAGTTTTTCTTTCGTGAAAATTTACTTTTTATGAAAGCGCAGGTTTGTCTTCGTCGCATACCGGCCATCTGTACCAGCGCGAAGCTATAAGTACACGCGCGAATTTAGTACCCTCGAATTAAGAGACCCGGTGGAAGCACTGCAAAGGATACACACCTTTTGTGACGTAAGCATTCAATTGTGTCCAGAAACTTTTCAAAATTTCGTCGGGAACCATAGCAATCCCTATTGGAAATCACACGAGTCGTGGGTTCCCCATATGACAATTATTTGGCGGGAGATATCACGTTGCGCTCCTAGACCTCCGTCTGATCGACGGAGGTAAAAAAAGGTTGTGTAACTCCATATGATGTACAAAACGTTCTCCAGGAGTTTACCAATTTGAGATGTCAGACTAACTGGTCTGTAATTACCGGGATTCGTTCTGTTACCTTTCTTAAACAAAAGTGAAACGTCTGACTTCCAGTCACAGGAAGAGAACATTCTTGCATTGACTTTGAAAAGATCAAGCACAGTGGACGGACAATGACAACCAAACCTACTTGTATTGTAAAATTAATTTCATCATCTGACAGCGGGTGCGTTTTTTGGTTTTAATTTCCTGATCCTGTCCCTGATCTCCTCCTCCATGATTGTGATTGACGTGACATTGTCACCAGTACACCTGCGGTCGAGGGATTGGCATGTTATCAACTCTTCCCAGGTGAATGTAGAACTGAAAAATGTGTTTAGTTCCTGAGCTTTGTCAAAGTCTGAGTGAGCGACCTCTCCATTCTCCTTTAGTGGGGCACTAATCCCATATCTCACCTTCGTATTACTATTTACGTACCTCCAGAGTATTTTCGTGTTACGTTTACATTCCTCTCCGATGTTGCTCTTATAGTCCTTCCTAGCATTCCTAATTACATTTGCTGCTTTTTTTCTTGCTTCTTTGTATTCTCGTAATCATTCTCGTACGGTTCCCATGATTGGTTGATATTCTGTCCCTCCAGCTCCTTGTCCCATTCAACACTAAGAATATCTTCCTGCATGTTGGAAAGATCAACCTTAATATAGAGACACTTATTACTGTTGCCTTTGTGGCACGTGACTAAAATTAGTCATTATATGGCACGCCTCTATTATTCTGTAGTATTTTGAATTTCGGTTGTAAGAGAAATCATTGGTCGTCAGAGGTGGTTACGTGATATAAACATCACCTCTGTGATGATATATATCGCTTGAAATAACTTTGTAATTCTCTCCAAAGAAAACTCTATATTTTATTCATGTAGGCTACCTGGGCTCAATTACATAAGGGCCGTCATAATGAATTCGTGTTTGAGTTGACAAAGGTCATTAATGCCATACGAAGTTAAAACAGGCGTTCAGTGGGTGTGTCGCTTGTATCCCATGCCCAGTGAAATCGCCGAATGATAAACCGCACACACCTCTATGACCGTACACGGCATTATTTACCTTGATGACAGTGAACACCAATACATTATGGCATCCCCCTATGTAACTGAGCCCAGGTACAACATCACTGGAGTTTCATATGGAGAGAATTACAAAGTCATTCCAAGCGTGATGTATTATCAATGTCACGAAGTAATGGTATTCAATTTGTTATACGCTGCAAAACAGAAAATTTATGCAGAGGTAATCAAAATGGACAGACAGTAGTATGGGCACAATGCATACAGATTGTAATATTGATGCTTTTTTAGAAGATTAATGTATACATTTTCTTATGTAACATTTGTTTTTCGCGCGCGCCTCTTCAATACTAGGGAAATGATTATTTTTGATAACAGAGAACACAATGCAAGATTGATCTGCCCCTGATTACACAATTTAAACGCGTAGTCATTGGTACCGTATTATAATACTAGAGTAAATGCAGCTGAGCTTTATGACCTTGACGGGCGTTACTTGGCTAGCGTATCCCAAAGGCGAGCATACTCGGAGTTCAACCGTCCACATGGCTTATAATACTCTGAGTGCAAACGCACGTTCACCAGACACTACTATATGATGCGACATCAGAATAATATACATGGGTCTGAAGAAACTGCAGAGCCCAATGAGGCAGATACTGATACAGAGACTGCTGAGAGACCACCGACTGATACTGATGCAGAGACTGCTGAGTGTAACCACTGACACGGAGAGCATGGCATCAGACAGTCAGGCTACGTCACAGGGAAGCCTTAGTGAGGAAAAACCTACCGAATGAGAGCGAGCATGACAGATGTTACACCAAATGGTGGCTCGACAAGAGCAACCGGCGATGCGTCTGATTCACAACATAGTAATATATAAAGTGGAGATAAAGTCACATTGATCTTTGACCTCGGAGTGCAACATCCAAGCCCTTTGTCACGTGACCGGAAGTGACCTTGCATGCGCACAAAAATGGATAAAAATGGTGCACAGGGGTCCTTTGTCACGTGACCGGATGTTGCACTCAGAGGTCAAATGTCAATGCGACTTTATCTCTACTTTCAAAGGATCAAGAGGCATCTACGTGCCCTTTCGGAACCTGACCTATGTCAATATGAGCTTAAATCCCTTCAAAGGGGTCGAGAGGCGTCTACGTGCCCTTTATTTGATGTCACAAAGGTTATATGGAAATTTGAAAAGATAAGTAGGGCAATAGGCGTCTACGTGCCATTTTAGAACCTGGTGCATTTCTGTAAACTGGTCAACTGCGGTATACAAAGAAGTAAATCACATTGTTGTAGGAAAAAACAGATTTTTATTTTCATAACAGAGAACACAATATATATATAACAGTTATTTTCCTTCTTATAACGTCAACTGCAGAAATCCGGTGAAATATCTGCGGTGTAAGTTCACCTTTACTTTAGCTTTACAGGGTACCCATCACTCTAAATATTCAAATACGTCGTGTTGATGCCATATGGGAGAACTTTGCACTTGAGGTAGAAGAAGGTGAAGGCGTCCCGCTGCTGGGTGTGGGTGTGTACCGGTTCTGCGCGACCCGGAATCCCTTGTTGGTTCCACTGGCACTGGTCTGACTGTGGAGTACATCGAGATACAGGGATTTGGTGATGTAACTATCCCGACGACTGAAACTTTTACAACTAAACCTGTTGTTGTGTCTCTCACCGTCGCAAAAATAGGGTTTTGAGGAGAGGGTGATCATGGCATCGCAGGTCCATTCCTGTTGACGTGGCGGTCCTGGTTGGTTACGGTTTTTCCATAGCCACTATTGCCAATCAACTTCGCCCCACCTCGGTGTTTTTCAACATGGGCGAACATTCGGCGAACTCTGCTTTCAGGTGTTCAGGGACGCGAAGATCACATTCGACGAACCCCTAGAGGTCTTCCTTGGGATGTCGGTCATGGCGATGGTCCGGTAATCCAGCAGCCGGTCATGGGCGTGTAGAAACGTGTATAATTCGGGTTGATGGCGTTGCATCTGGTGGAACTTACATTCCTATAGTTGTACATTGGCGTAGCCCAACCCCTGGATATAGTGGCGATTCTGGTTCAATTCCTGACGTAAGGCGGCCGGGGTCGTTCCTTGCAGCGCCTTCCTGTTAGCGAACACTCATGAGCGTGCCAGTAGCATCCGTGAAACTGGAACATGGTCGGTATTTTATTGATGATGGCGAATCCGTCTACTGGAAGACGCCGATCTCCAATTCGTTTTTCGTGTGGTTGGCTTGCAGACGGATGGCTACGACTCGTCGCTGAGCTTCCCAATCGAGCCATTGTTTTGCTAGATGTTTTGTTGAAGGTTGGGATTGAACTGTCCCTCAGGGAGTCACGGGGTGTAATGGCCCGCCGGCATGGGTTAAGCCAAACACGCTAGGTAGAGAGCATTGGCGTCGAATCCGATTATTTTATTACACAGTTTCTCACCATCCCGGATGTGGGCCAGCTCTTTCTCATGATACCGATGGAATATAATACTGGGTCCGCCCACGATATTTACTTCCAAACAGTCAAACATGTTGGCCTCTTTCTGTTCCATGAGGGCAAAGAAGGTTGGTGCACCCTGGAACAGATACCGCAGGGTCAGGCCGGGAATGCTTACACACTCTTTAAACGCGTCAACACCCATACCTCGGTAGAAGACGACCATTTGTCGGTAGCTTCCAAGAAAGGGAGGACATCCAGATTGTTGTAATATACAAGGAAATCTTGGAGAGTTTGCATGCCTTCACGGACCCACACCTGTTGGAATTCGGTATAGATGGTGTCGGATAACCCTTCTTCTTCGAGATCGTTGTAGAAGGCCTCTTGGGGTGGAAGTTGCGTCTCGTCTAGATGGTCCAGGTGGGTCATATAGGTATATAGAAAGCAGTCTTTGCTCTGGGCGGAGTCGTAGGCATTTATCCACTGGTCATAGCTGTAACTGGACGTCAGGTAATTCCGCACGTCTAGAAAGCGGAGGGAAATCGTGGACAGGGCAACGTGGTTGTTCGTCTCCTTGATGATCTATTTGATGTTACCGGCTTTGGCTAGGTAGGGGGTACAAGAATGGATCAAGTTCGATCGTACCGCCTGGAATTGAACCCGAGGACGTGTAATTGGTTCAAATATGCTAACAAACGCAGCTTGAGTATCTGGGCATAGGGTTTGGGCGCATCGTTTCCGGATCCGTCCTCGGTTTCGTCTTCGGTTTTGTCCTCTGTGTCATCCTCCGGAGTCGACTTCGGAGTACGTGTATCAAGTGCCGCTACGACATCACGGTGGATCCTGGAGGCAAGATGTTTCCGCACTGACTCGACTGACCGTTTCCAGATAGTCCATCATTCGGATAATCAGTTCATGTGGGTCATAGGTATTGACAAAACAGACCGTGGTGGTCTCATACCCGTGCACGTTCGTGTGGATACTGGTGATGTGGCGCTGGGTCCATTGCGTTTTGTCTCCATGGGATCTAATCGGGCTTCAAACTTGTAACAAGCTCGGTACGGGAGATAGAGTTGTTCCATGTGGACGTCAATGCCTTTACCCGCCAGCTCTTCAAATATGGCGGGTGTGTTGCGGGTGTGTTGTCTTCTCGTAACCGTGTGGAAGCCACAGTTGTTTGAACACGCGATGGTGTTTGGTACAACTGTACGACTGGGCATGTCATCTCCGGGGAGAGAGGAACGATGCAGGCTACGAGTCGAGGGTAATCGGTGTTGTCGTCATCCACGTGTTGAGCCAGGCTGTACACGACAATATTAACCTGGAAAAAGCTTTCCACCACATCCAATTGTGATAAAGGGATCCCGCGGAAATGCTGTTTTTCCATGTCTTGTTCACATAAGTATTCTTCCCAATAGTGGTTGGCAATTCGATCACACGCCCAGGGTCGGGCCTGGTCCAGATGAATAGCTAGACAGCGGTACAGACATTTCCGGTATAGGGCCCGGGCGCCCCACTCAGTAATGCAAACATGCCTTTCCGTTTTTTCAACCAGGGCAGTAAGATGATTAGGGCGCCGGTGGTCTATCATTTTAGTCACGTAAAAAGTGACATTCGTCGTCATCTCCACCTGACATTTGGTGATGGGGCGTTGTCGGGCCCATTGCATTCATTACATCCAAAATCTCCAGTTGGTCCAGTGCCGTGTCCAGGGACGTACGGTCCGTAATGGTGAAGGGCTGGTCGTACACGAGGGTATTGTAACTCGGGAAAAAGTACCGGAGTTGATCCGTATCCTTATGACGTAATAAATAGCCAAAGGTAAGATTTTACTTGAAGGCCTGGGCTTGGTCCTCAAAAATAGTATGGGCGTAGTGTGGTATGCTGGTGTTATCATCTAACCGGAAACTGTACAATTACAAGCGTCTAGTCCGTCATTCATAACTCAGCCGTCGTCCATTAACCCTACCTGGCCTGGGGGGGGGGGGCATTATGACTCCCCCTACCAAACTTTCTGCAAACGGCATCTCCGGAACGGCAAAAAATAAAGAGCTGAAACTCCGTGACTTTATAGTTTATCTTATTGGGGTCATTTTGAGCCTATTTGCATAACCCCCCGAGCAGAGGATCATGGGTAAATTCAAGATGGCGGCCACGTGGGGTACCAGAAAAGTTATGTTTTTGTCAAATTTCTTCAAAATTTCTGCTTTTCCGTAATGAAAAGTGGGCAAAAACTATTTTATTTCATATCACATTAATATTTGCTAATTTTTCAGTTTTTGTGGAGAAATTGCAAAAATAAAAAATTCGAAAAATCTGACCGAAAAATCGACCAAAAAATGCCGTTTTTGAAAATGACGTCACTGTGACGTCATCGAAGCGGCCATCTTGGATTTTTTTACATTTTCAGGTAGAGCTTGATACGTATAGTGTAATACGTTTCAGCCCCCTAGCTCAAGGGGTAAGAAAACTAATTAGGGGGGGCCATTTCGGCCCCCCAGGCCTGGAAAGGTCCGAAAAAGCCCAGGCCAGATAGGGTTAAAGAATATCCGCGTCTATAATCCAAAGACCTATTCCATATTCCATATAACAGTATTAGCACCAAATTCAAAAAGACAATCATAGTATACATAAACATAGGTTAGTTTCCTGCAAGAGAGAAGCGGTCAACAGTTTTCAATGATGCCGACAAGACATCATGATGTTCCAAAAATATAAAATCCGTATCGCTGATCAGTATTCTTAATCCATAATAATCGTTGTAAAGTCCGATATAGGTCGATGCCGGTGAAAACAGTGCCGGATGGTAGGCCAATGACGTTGGTAGATCGAACTCACAGCTTCCTGTATCGGTATTACTTAGTGTGGGTAGCTCTTCGGGATCTGTGGTAAAGTTTCCCTCCTCCTCAGTGGGGTATAGATTCCTGGAAAGCGGTGATCGAGATCTTTCACGTTGCATGTTCTCGTATAGGTCAGTACTGTCTCCCACCCCAATCTAACCGTTAAACTAAGTCCAAGCGCTGAGTACGACGTGAAGCCTCTATGAATCGCTGTCTACAGGCACCGTCCTCTTCTACCCGACACCAGGTATCAATACACTCGTGCACCAGTAGGAAATTCGACTTTGTGGGATGTGCAACACTTAATCAGACGACGAATACCTATGTACATCCGGTACCCACGTTCGCCATAGACGGGCCTTACAGAACGTTCGGGAACTCGATTACAAGCGTCTAGTCCGTCATTCATAAGCCAGCCGTCGTCCATTAGAGAATATCCGCGTCCATAATCCAAAGACCTATTCCATTTTCCATATAACATTATTAGCACCAAATTCAAAAAGACAATCATAGTATACAAAAACATAGGCTTGTTTCCTGCAAGAGAGAAGCGGTCAACAGTTTTCAATGATGCCGGCAAGACATCATGATGTTCCAAAAATATCAAATCCGTATCGCTGATCAGTATTCTTAATCCATAATATTCGCTATAGAGTCGTCATCTAAAAAATGGTGTATCTCAGTCACGCTTTGATTGTGACTGTTCATATGAGTACCATGAGGATCTTGAAGTACATGGGTTCATACGGCCCCTAGCCCCGGGTTAAGCGGAATTAGACACAAGTTACGAAACGTAACGCCATAGATCTTGCGCGCTACGTTCGTATTTTGCTATCAGCATGCGATATGTATCGCCAAATTTGAGAAACTTTGAGTGGAGGCGCTTGGTGGAATAGCCCTGTTTTATAAGTTTCTGCAGCAATGTTTTGTGACGTTGGTTAAAATCATCACATTTAACACAGGATCTAGCAAATGCTACTAAGTGAGATATGTATGCGCCATATGCAGGTCCCACTGGAATATTACTATCCAAAAAGGGATAGTTTACGATGTCGAAATTGTAATCATCTCTTTTGTCATAAAGTCGACGAGAGAGAATGCCCGCTTCATCTTTATAGAGATAGAGATCTAAATATGATGGGCCTGTAGGGCTATCTGTAGTTTCCTTCAAATCCAGTGAAGGTGGATATATATCTTTCACTGCGTCATTTATATAGCGATTATCCACAGCGAGAAGATCGTCTATATAGCGTTTGGTGAATGAGAAGGAACGGGCTTTGAATGGATCGGTTTTTGAAAGCGCCTGCATATAGTCATATTCATAAGAGAACAGATACAGGTCAGCCAACAGGGGTGCACAATTAGTACCCATAGGAATACCTATATGCTGCTGATATATTGTGTTGCCAAATTTCACATAGATATTTTTAATGAGAAATTCAAGCAACTCTATAAACAAGGAAACATCCCATGAATGATATCTCTTGTATGTAGTCGAGCTAAAGAATGCTTTATGGCTTCCGACATTAATATATCTACGATCAGTTTTCTTGAACACAGATACTATTAATGAACTTACACGGTCAATAAGATCCTGATGAGGGATTGTAGTATAGAGTCGAGAAATCCCATGTGGATACATGTCTGTACGGTATGTGACCTTTAGCATCAAGTTCTTCCGTAAGACATTTTGAGTTTTTCAATATCCACATACAGTCACGTCCATCATGTATCAAAATATTTAGGTATCACCGGTGTGTTATAGTTTTTAACTTATACTAAGTATATTATTGTTTAATTGTGCTAAATTATAGCAAATAATAAAAAGTACCGATAATAAAAAAATAAATGCTTAATTAAGAAATAATGTTTTCATAGGCGTGCTTAATGGTTATTTTACGCACGGTTAGTTTGAGAAAGTTCATATCTTAGGGCAAGGGTGAAGCCCGCGCTCTAAAATTTATCAACTTTCCCAAACTAACCGTGCGTAAAATAACCATTGAGCACGCCCATGAAAACATAATTTCTATTCTACTGCGCTACCGAAGTAGTATAGTAAACTGATATTCGCGCCCCTGTGACCGTTGACCTCTGAATGCACTCTATCCCATGACGCATCACCAAAGGTCAAAAAGCGTGAGTGTGCGCAGGTGTTCTGCGCAAGTATGACGTCATTTACGGTATGCGTGAATCGGGCGTGACCTGGGTATGAATGGTTAAACTATATCAGGGTCATCGGTGGTTTACATCCTAGTCTTGGTTGATAGGAATGCATGTACTGACGTGTATCCGGGTACTTCCCATCGGGGTTTTTCCCATCATCCGGGTACGGGGTTTGTGTGTTTATCCTTACATCCGGGTCCTCGCGATTATTGTTTACATCCGGGTCTTCGGTCTGGATTGAATGATAGGAATGCATGTACTGACCTGTATCCGGGTACCCGTCTATGGACATCTTTACATCCGGGTCCTTGTGACCTTGTTTTACAGCCGGAGACTTGTCCATCCGGGATGTTACAGCCGGGGACTTTTCCAGTTTGTAGTATAGTAAACTGATATAGCCCATTATTGACCTTTGACCTCTGAGTGCACTCTACCCCATGATGCAACACTAAAGGTCAATGAGCGTCAAGACCTGCGCATGATGGAAAAACCCTGATGATGGACTGGATCATGTTTAGACATGTTAGGGGATTCCTTCGCGGTGATGCGGTCTGGCGGTGATGCGGTCAAAAAAGGCTCCGCGGACAGGAAGTAGTCCTAAATACGCGAGTTTTCGTGAGAATCATTTGGAATGTTCGGCAATTTTGAGGGGCGAGAGGGACCCCTAATGGACCGATTGGGTCGAGTGAGGTGCCAAAGTGAAGCACTTCTCCAGGGCTATCAAGTCATGGGTGGTTGCGTGTAAATTGATGATTTGTCCTCGAAAATATAAAAAGCGGAACACGGACTTTACCCCTAAAATAGGGGAAACCTCCTATCAACCATATCCAAAAGGGCTAATATCGATCCCCGGGATTATCGGGGTCTGCCTATCAAGTCATGAGTGGGTGCATGTAAAATTAGGACTTGTCGCTCCTTGAAACGCCTGCATGAAATGGTCGATGTTCTGAGGATAAATTCGACTACCAAACACACGGATTTGTGCTCTGTCGATGGGGCTGGAGAACAACACAAAGTATTGGCAGTTCAAGGCAATATCTCTGGACGCCTTCCCTTGAGGAAAGAGATTCTGAGTCAAATAAATGACGGACAGATTCCGATGATGGGACCCTTTGGTGAATAGGTCGGCGATTTTCGAATTGTCCTTGGCCGCACTCATCAGATCATCGAGCACTACCGCGTTGGTCTGCTCGGAATCGAAGTAATACGGTTTGTCTATGTGGTGAGGAATTCCTGAGACGAAACTCACATTCTGTAATCGCGTAGTTTCGCAGGCGGGCTGCCACTGGCTATAACACCATACAACGCGTGTCGGAGCTGGGGTTGCCACACCTTCCTGTGAGAACTCCATCACCCAGGACGTGCTTCCAGACCCCGTAGGGTCGCTCACCGTCATCGTATAGGGATGTTCTACTCTACTTGGTGGACCTATAGCGGGACTCTTGTTTATGCATTAGACGCATATGTCTGAGCATATTGTCGCGACGAGAAGGTTTTTTTCTGACAGAACGGACATATACTGGACATGGTACCCGGTCATAGGGTGGATACAAACCAATGAGGCTAATGGTGTACAAACGACCTTATATGACCACTCACTCACTCACTCCCTGACTCACCATCGTTAGTGCTTCCATGCATTAAGACGGGCGTTGGGCACGCCTCACGGGTGTTGGGCACGCCTCACCCACTCACTCACTCACTCACTCACCATCGTTAGTGTGTCCATGCGTTAAGACGAGCGCCCGTCTCACGGGCGTTGGGCATGCCTCACTGACTCATTCACTCACTCACTCACCATCGTTAGTGCGTCCATGCGTTATGACGGGCGTTGGGCACGCGTCACGGGCGTTGGGCACGCCTCAATCACTCACCATCGTTAGTGCGTCCATGCGTTAAGACGGGTGTTGGGCACGCCTCACTCACTCACTCACTCACTCACTCATCGCATGTTCCACAGTCCCCGGATGTAACAACCCGGATTTTGAAGAGAACCCGGTTGTAAAACCAGGGTACTCAGATGTTGAAAAGGCCCCGGATGTTGAAGGCCAGTACAAATCATCCACGCATAGTATGGTGTATAACCCGGGGGTCCAAGGTCACGTCTTTGGGACTACAAAGCCGCGGAGGCTTTTTTCCCGCATCACCGCCAGACCACATCACCACAGAGGAATACATGCCCCGTGACCCACGCAGGCGTGTGGCCGGATAACCCGCACAGGCGTGCGGCCGGGCTCGGAAAAAACCAGTCCGCGCCTACGTGCGGCCGGGCCGTGGGAAATCCCGGATGTTGAAACCCCGGATGTTACAGAGGTCCCGGATGTTGAAGGTCAGTACATGCATTCCATACGTTTATGGTCTAAGGAAAAATTAGAACTCTTCTGTGTTCGGAGGTGGTTTTTGGTCATAGAAACCGGAAGTGACGTCACACTTGCGCAGACCCAAGATTGCCAAACCCATACAGGCATTTTCCCTTATAGATTCAAATGTTCGAATCAGGCCCTATTTTAGGGGTAAAGTCCGTGTTTCGCTTTTTATATTTTCACCCATGCACCCATAAATGACTTGATAGGCTGGCCCCGATAAGCCCAGAGACCAATATTAGCCCTTTTGGATATATGATAGGGTTTTCCCCTATTTTAGGGGTAAAGTCCGTGTTTCGCTTTTTATAGTTTCAGGGACAAATCCTCAATTTACATGCATCCATTATCCGACGCTACCTCTCCCAGCAGACCCCGGTAAGACGGAGATCGATATTAGCCCTTTTGGATAGGGTTGATATGGGTTTTCCCCTATTTTAGGGGTGAAGTCCGTGTTCCGCTTTTTATATTTTCGGGACAAATCCTAATTTTACATGCACCCACCCATGACTTGATCGGCAGGCCCCGATAAGCCCGGGGATCGATATTAGCCCTTTTGGATATGGTTGATAGGAGTTTTCCCCTATTTTATGGGTAAAGTCCGTGTTTCGCTTTTTATATTTTCGAGGACAAATCCTCAATTTACATGGAACCACCCATGACTTGATAGCCCTGGAGAAGCGCTTCACTTTGACACCTCACTCGACCCAATCGGTCCACTAGGGGCCCCTCTCGCCCCTGAAGATTGCAGAACATTCCAGATGATTCTCACGAAAACCCGCGTATTTGGGACTGCTTTTTGTCCGCGGAGGCTTTTTTGACCGCATCACCGCCAGACCGTATCACTGCGGAGGAATCCACTAACATGTCTAAACATGATCCAGTCCATCATCGGGATTTTTCATCATGCGCAGGTCTGTGTATATTTACGCTCATTGACATTTGGTGTTGCATCATGGGATAGAGTGCACTCAGAGTTCAAAGATCAATAATGGGCTATATCAGTTTACTATACTACAACTTGGAAAAGTCCCCGGCTGTAACAACCCGGATGGACAAGTCCCTGGCTGTAAAACAAGGTCACAAGGACCCGGATGTAAAGATGTCCATGAACGGGTACCCGGATACAGGTCAGTACATGCATTCCTATCATCAATCCAGACCTAAGACCCGGATGTAAACAATAACCCCGAGGACCCGGGTGTAAGGATAAACACACAAACCCCGTACCCCGATGATGGAAAAAAAAACGATGGGAAGTACCCGGATACAGGTTTGCATTCCTATCAATCAAGACCCGGATGTAAACCACCGAGGCCCCAGATATAGGTCAACCATGATACCCAGGTCACGCCCGATTCACGCAAACCGGAAATGATGTCATACCCTTATTGACCTTTGATGATGCATCATGGGATAGAGTGCACTCAGAGGTCAAAGGTCACAGGGGCGCGAATATCAGTTTACTGTACTACTTACCAGTATGCAAATTGATTATCGACAAAGATTATAACGAAAGGTTGAAAAAATATGGTAAACTTTGACATCCTTTCTCCCCTTTGTCGAAAAAAACTGGTCCATTGGTATTGGCATGATGCTCCCGTCTCGGTTGGCATCGTGCCAATATCAGTTGACGAGTGCTTTTGGTCTTTCAAATGGGGAGCGATTCGGAGCACTCGTGGATATAGGTCTATTTGTGTCGCTTTGTTAATCAATTTCACGATGGAATCAACAGTTAAACTATCAACAGTTAAACTCGAGAAAGAAATTCCATCTTGTAATTTATTTGTTTGTCTTATTCGATTGTGACTTGTATGAAAGTAGACGTCTTTTTTCTCATCCGACTTGTGAAATAGAATCTCCCAAAATGAACACCTGCACTTGACACATGTACATTTCACACAACTGTGCTAAAACACTCAATAAATGCACAGTTAGCAAGTTGTTACAGACACAAGCGTTATAGAAATTGTTTTAGTCAATATCTCAACTTTGTTACACATTGAAACGAAGTCATAGTACAACAAGCGCTGGATGAGCGCAAAGACCTCCGTCGAGGCAACAGGGTCCGTAGCGTAATACATCACTGAATAACATACGGCCGGATGCCAAGCTCAATTTTGCATTTGTTGGACGTTAGCTTCATCAATGGTAATTAATCTGGGATTGAGGGTTCCTCACTAGCATGTCCAGACAGGGATGTGAAAGTCACATTCCCAGCAAATAATTTTTGTTTGATTTGACGTGCTTGAAATATTGGGGTATGGAATAGAGTATATTGATGGAAAACCTGGAAAAGTGCTTGAGACATTAGGCCCCATCCCACCCCCACCTCCCCCTGAGAGGATCCCCTCACCCAAATCGACACGTTAGCGGCAGAAATGAGACACCGTGTGTCTAGTTGTTGTACCAACTTGCTTGTGATTTTGTGCTATAGGCCCAACACATCAACACTTCATATTTTGTATGTGTACAGTATAGCATCATCATTGATGAGAGAATGCTCTTCAAAACACACCTGATTTTACCGACACTTCGTTCTGATCTGTCTCAACATCATATGATGAGGATTCAATGCGCTCGGTATAATTTTGTATACTGGTGTTACAGGTCACCTTCGCCTTCACCTTACTGTATCAATGACCATGGACTTGTACATGTATCACATTCACATTGAATGGTGATGACTGATGAGAATATTGCCCCTATGGAACAAATGACTGAATTCCACGCAGCAAATAAAAAGTTCATGTTAATCATAAACAACATACAATTAGTAATACTATCAAATAATTATGTTTATTCTTTGTCGACATCAATATATTACAGGTAATATTATGACTGAGTCATGGTAACATATATTCATGGGTATTTTTGTCTACAATAAACTGAAGGAGACCCATGCTGTTTATTATATTATGTTTTAAAACTTCACTTGCTAATCTCGATTATATTGCTTATTGTGAAAATAAATGAAGTTATGAAATCTAGTATGATTGTTCATTGATCTCAAATTAGAAATATCTTCAGCAGCTAAAGTTAAGTCAATCATAACAATATATAACACCATGGTATTGTTGTAATATTACCCAGGTATTGATCTTTGAATAAGAATGTAATGAGATACATATACCTGTTCTTTGTGTTATTATGTATGCAGTTCATTCTGTATGTATTTTATACATGTACATGTAGCAGAATTGGAATTAAAATTTGAAATGAAGTCTGTTTCTAGAAGCTAAATCATTTTAGACACACATTCAAGTCCTTACCTGGTCAAGGGAGATAATTTTCACTTTTGATTATGTTTGTGAAGCATGCAGCAGGACTTCAACTTCCAAGGATATTATCCACACAATCCCATTCTACATGATATTTTTGCCATAGCACCGATAAACTAGGTCCCTTCATTTATGTGTTCTAGATCCAGGAGCTATTGGGAGCTGCAGGCTTTGTAAAAGTTAGATCCAATTATTCTCAGTGAAGCAATGAAATCCGGCATGGTTGTTTTAAGTTAGAATTTGGCATCCTTGGAAATGTCTGACCGATTCACACATGTATCACTCGGCAGGTGGTCATTACATGTGTAATGTTTATTTCCTTAGGAATCAACTGATATCCAATGGGGTGGAGGGCGAGCAAATCACTGGCTCTGAACTAGGTCATCAGTTAATGTGTCCTCGAATAGGAACGATCGATACCCATATGAGCGTGGGTGAGATGGGAAAGCATGTTTACGCCGTTTGCTCTTTGTGATACAACTCCAGCCGTAAAGTTAGAAAATGTCATATGTGTCTTTTAAAATTATTTCCTCGAATGAAACATAACAATCTACATCGAAGAGATGAATCAAATGATTTGAAACTTAATTTCATTGTGTAACAGTGAGAAGAAAATTAATTGTATAAACATTCCAAGCCTCATTGAACACAAGCCGCACCATATTTGATATGAATATAACGCGCGTACATTAGCTCGCTTGGACGTCGCTTAGTTAAATATGGACAGACACGCAAAAATCTCAAAATTTTCAAAAGCCACAAAAATGCCCTCAGCTTGTACAGAGTAAGTAAAAATACTTATGTACAACTTGATGTTTAGAAATGACTGTGTTGAGCGGTTCTATTCCCAACTCCTCTTTTATTCTATGTCATAGAGGACAGGGTTTGGTAGATAATTAAAAACTGTATTAACTCGGCTTCACATTTTAGAGAATGACTTTAATTGAGCCTAAGATGAAAGAGAAATACACTTATAAAAAAATCTATTTAAAAAAATATCTGTATATATGTTTGTATTAATTTCCATAATTTATTGAAAAAAACTATACGTAGACTTCGACCACCGAATATAACACAGGCCAGGCAACTGTGAGAACCAGTGAAAGATACCCATCGAGATGAGCGGATTTGCAGATAAACAACAACAAAATTGCACTTTGTGCCTCACGAGGCCCTTCTCCATAGAGTGCATGCCAGTTATTTTTCTAGACTACAACAACAACAGTTTTTGCCTGTATCACAGTCCGAGCTTCCGATGACCCTTCAACCTTACCCAGACGACGGATAATTTTTGACAGATTGTCTGGCTAGGTTGTTGATCGGATTCACAGATCATGAATTCCACCGTGACGGAATCACCGTTCGGAAGACTTTTTCTTTATTCAAAGTCATGTACTCGGAAGTTCCGTGGTCATACCCATGTAGTTTCAAGTTTAGTTTGCTATTCTATATGACATCTGTTTACGGATCCATGAAAAATCTACAGATGATCCAGCATTTAGTAAATCATGCTTCGAAATGTTCGTGACGGAATCACCTGAAACGGACATGACTCTTGACTAGTGTTGCTTGTCTATTTTTTTGCTGCTCTGTTTCAATCTGACTATTCTTATATGACATCTCTTACTAACATACAGTACCCAAGGATGATAAGATTTTTTCATCGTGAGAAAAACGCGACTGGATCATCCCAGGGGTTAAATCTAGTCCGTGACGTAATCGACAAAAAATCGTGATGGAATCACGAGTGCGCTTTTTAAATCTTACGGTAAAAGTGCTTTATTAATTACACATTTTCTTCAAAAAAATATTCCTAGAGTGAATTTATCTCTTCTACTTAGAAAATTAAAACTCTGACCTCTTATTTTTACTAAGGTACAGTGTTTGGGGGAGTTCCGAATCACTTTTCACATCCAGACTGCTAGCGCTTGTTCTTTTAGGAGGTGAGAGCGACTGCTGGTCTTATATTCTAGGGAAATCTGTCGTCTATAATTGTATGTAAAGAAATCTTCAATCGGACTTGTCAATCGATGAGAAAATAACCTCCGCTTCAGTGCACCAGCGCGGGCAGTTGCGCATCATTTTGGTGAGTTGCGGATCACGCCATCTAGCGGCCGTTACAGGGACTGAGAATGGAATTTTTATAGGCTTGAGGGGCCATCTGCTAATCATCCATAGGCCGGTGAAACCCTGGAGAAGATTTCAATGTTGTCTTAATTCTCCCCGCCCTGTGAACGAATATTCAACTGTTGCAGTCCAGGCACAAATGACACGCAGATCTAGAGTCGAAAATGTTCTGAAGTATATTTATCTTGGAGCGAGCCTACAAAATTGCATTGTAATCTCAATTTAATTATTTTTTAGAACATTTTAGGATACGATGTCTGACAATCATGGAGGGCGGGCTAGTGAACTTTCCTGTACTGCTCCATAACGACAAAACAGAGGAAGCGGGAACTTCGTGACTTTAAAGCTTATCATATTGGAGTCATTTTAGGACTTGGCCGAGCAGAGGATCATGGCTAAATTCAAAAGGCGGCCGTGTGGTATCTCAGAAATTCGTTTTTTTCCAGCCAGTTCTGTCCATTTCTTCGAATTTTTCTGGCCTAAAAGTACTAGAAAGTATTTTATTGGGCAAAAGTAGTTATTCTCTACTTTATTTGGTAGTTTATGAAAGAAAAATCGGAAAATTAGAATTTCGAAAAATCGGTCCAAAAAATAGTCGACAAATGGCTGACGAGATGACGTTACTCGACGTCATCATAGCGTTCATCTTAAGCTTTGTTACTCTTTCAGGTAGAGCTTGAACAGAAGATACTGTGTGTTATGTTGCAGCGCTCTAGCCCTATGGATAGCGAAAATATATGGGTTGACTCCCTCCCCCCCACCCCTCACCTGCGATACACCCCAAATCTTCCAGACCAGATAGTGTTAATAAAGGGACATCCAGTTATTGAACTCGTAGAAACCTCGCTCAGTGATGAACAATTTTATTTATATAAAACTTTCTATATTGGAGTAGATATGTCTGAAATTATTGAATATGATGATGTAATATCGAAAAAATGATTTGTTCACCAAGGTTTGGAATGATTCGCGTACATAGTTCCGGTTACAAGGATATTGTCATTGATTCATTTTTATTTATTTTTTTGACAATGCCATGGATTGACCAATCTTCCTTAAAGTCGGTTTACACCTGTTGTATTAGTTGTGAGACGGTCCCTTATTCACCGATTTCAAGTTATGAACGGCGCCTATTTCGTTGATTCGGAATTGACATCTCTATAGCGCCATTATATTACAATGCTGGTCAGTTAACATTTATCGCAAATCACTAGATATTTTGTTTGGCCATTTAGCAAGATTCTGTCATTTAAATAAATACTGAATATACCGCCTAAACCCACCTTATTTCGCGCAGATTCACTACTGGAAAAATCGCACGTGTTTTTCGACTCTGTGGCAATTTGTTATTGTACAGTACCAGAAGTATTACGTAACCGAATTGACCGGAAAAGAAACAATCCAGGTCCGTTGTTTGACATTCATTTCAGTCCACGGAAACAGACGTTCCAATAAACCTAAAAAGTTTTAATCAGATACTTTACTTCAAGAAATATCAGGCATTAATTAGGAAAGTGATCCGCAACTCCCCATGATTCAGAACTCCCCCAAACACTGTATACAGCTCCCGCCACATGCATATCTTTTCTGCAGATGTTTCAAAATAGTATAGTTTTCAGTAAAGTGCAATTTTTCTTCTTTGACAATTTAGAATTTCCCGAGTTCTTCATGTTCAAAAATTGCGGGAAAAATATTTCGCTATTAAAACACATCTTCTCTATTATTGGCGTGTTCCCGGAGATCATAGGAAGCGAATACATGTAGAACAAACAGCATGCTAATATAGGGTCTACGACAGAATGTGGAATGAATTTTATGCGAAAAAGGGCTGTTTAGCAATGTCCGCTTTTCCGTGGAATTCATGAGATCACGATTGAAGTATCATGGGAAGATATATTTTTCCAGTCGCTATCTCCCCCCCCCGCCCATCTTCAAAAAAAAGGAAAAGAAAAAGCCGAGAGAGCGCCTCGTGAGGCAGAGTTATTTTTCCAGACTACAACAACAACAGTTTTTGCCTGTATCACAGTCCGAGCTTCCGATGACCCTTCAACCTTACCCAGACGACGGATAATTTTTGACAGATTATCCGGCTAGGTTGTTGATCGGATTCACAGATAACGATTGAAGCATGGGAAGATATATTTTTCCAGTCGCTATCTCTTCCCCGCCCCCCAACTCAAAAAAACAAAAACAAAAAAGAACTTGAAAAGCCGGGAGAGTTCTTCGGAGTTTTACGTTTTTGACCTCTGACTTTGAATTTGACTTCTCACTTCCGACTCGCATCCTGGTGAATGACACTCGTCCTTTATCTTTTTGCCGATTCAGAGATTCTCGTGGAAGTTTCCAATTATACTATCCGGAATGCGAGTTTTTCTTTCGTGAAAATTTACTTTTTATGAAAGCGCAGGTTTGTCTTCGTCGCATACCGGCTATCTGTACCAGCGCGAAGCTATAAGTACACGCGCGAATTTAGTACCCTCGAATTAAGAGACCCGGTGGAAGCACTGCAAAGGATACACACCTTTTGTGACGTAAGCATTCAATTGTGTCCAGAAACTTTTCAAAATTTCGTCGGGAACCATAGCAATCCCTATTGGAAATCACACGAGTCGTGGGTTCCCCATATGACAATTATTTGGCGGGAGATATCACGTTGCGCTCCTAGACCTCCGTCTGATCGACGGAGGTAACAAGCGCTGGATGAGCGCAAAGACCTCCGTCGAGGCAACAGGGTCCGTAGGGGAATACATCGCTGAATAACATAGGGCTGGATGCCAAGCTCAATTTTGCATTTGTTGGACGTTAACTCCACCAATGGTAATTAACCTGGGATTGAGGTTTCCCCTCTAGCATGTCCAGCCAGGGATGTGGAAGTCACATTCCCCGTACATAAGTTTTGTCTGATTTCACGTGCTTGAAATATTGGGGTATGGAATAGAGTATATTGATGGAAAACCTTGAATACTGCTTGAGACATTAGGCCCCTTCCCAACCCCACCTCCCCCTGAGAGGATGCCCCCACCCAAATCAACACGTTAGCGGCAGAAATGAGACCCTGTGTGCCTAGTTGTACCAATTTGCTTGTGATTTTGTGCTATAGGCCCGACACATCAACACTTCATATTTTGTATGTGTACAGTATAGCTTCATCATTGAGAGAATCCTCTACAAAACACACCTGATTTTACTGACACCCCGTTCTGATCTGCCTCAGAATCATGTGGTGAGGATTCAATGCGCTCGGTATAATTTTGTATACTGGTGTTTTGTATACTGGTGTTACAGGTCACCTTCACCATACTGTATCAATGACCATGGACTTGTACATGTATCACATTCATATTGAATGGTGATGGCTGATGAGAATATTGCCCATATGGAACAAATGGCTGGATTCGAGCAAATAAAAAGTTCATATTAATCATAAACAACATACAGTTAATAATATTATCAAATAATTATGTGTATTCCTTGTCGACATAAATATATTACAGACAATATTATGACTGAATCATGGTAACAGATATACACCTGAATCACACCATTTGTAGATCACTGTCAGGTTATCGCTTAACATTTAACAATTTCTGAAAATGACGGCATTTTAATATCTGTCCAACCTGATATAATTTACTGGCTTACCTATTCATAAATGCGTATTGGCTAAGATCACATTATGCCTTGTATATATACTGTGCGTATGGAGCTGTTTGTAACTTTGTTCACTGCTCAAGATGCTATAACTAATAGCAAAATATACAGAATAAATTGTGATTCCTACTCGGAGTTGCTTTTCTTCTCTACAATTGAAGTAAAATGGTGTGTTCTTGTGCATTTTGACAGAATATTTAGACTTTGAAGATGATATGTAATGATGCTCCAAAATGAACTGAATTTTCCGTGTCGTCTGTCTGTCTGTCTCTCTGTTTGCCCATCTTTCTGGTCATACCACATATGCAGCTGGTGATGGATCAGAAGCCTAATGAAATTGACTGACCTTCACCTGTTTTATCGAGGTCAAATTTAGCATTAGAAATAATTTTTAAAGGAATGAAGATAGGCTCTCCAAATTCATAATACTTGTGCAATTAGTGACTGACTAGAAGCCTATCCCAGTTGACTGAATCTATTTTCTCAGGTTATATGTTGTATATTATGATATAACATGAAATATAGCTAGGCGTTCTAAATTGATACCACATATGCAACTGATGATGGACCTGAAGTCTATGAATATGACTGACATTGACCTATTTTCTCAAGGTCAAAAGCTGTAAGTTAAGTCACAACTTAACTGCTAACATACACCTCAAATCTAACATTGTCATCATTTTGTTGTGGCTGTGGTTTTTCTTCCAGAACAATTTAGCGAATTTTGCATGTGTTTCAACAGTCTCATGCTTCAACAGTAACTTAAATCATGCTGTATCGGCTGAGCTGTTGAAATAGCCTTCATTTAATGTTGGTGGGCCCATGAAACGCAAAATAAAGTTGGTATTTCCTCACACTGGGTTTCAACCATTGGTGAAGAAATCCCTTCTACCAGGGATGATTCCTGATTGCTCATCCTCCAGGGGTATCTGCCCCCAACTCTGTCCCATCCTAAAATCAATTGCCACCCCTAATATGGGGTGTGCCCAAATTGGGGAGATCTAAAGCCCTGTGAGTACCAAATTATGTGTTACAAAATTGTCTGGGGAAATGCTCTTCGCCCGTGTTTCACACGAGCTTTCATTTCAATTGTGTCCAAAATCATTGCTTCAAAATTTCGTCGGGAACCATGACAAACCCTAGCTATTGGAAATCACTTGAGTCGTGGTTCCCCATCATTTGCGTACACTTCGCCATCAATAAGATGGCTTGCGAATCGTGTGTCTCCATTATCGCGGAGCGATATCCGGTGTTTTACCGGATTCTGTTCGGCCTTCATCCGGCGGAGAACAGACTGGAGAAATCTGATAACTTGCAGGTTTTCATACCACTTCTGAAACAGATATTGCCTGGGCTTACAAAATATATAGGTATGTATTACAAGCGTCTAGTCCGTCATTCATAATCCAGCCGTCGTCCATTAGAGAATATCCGCGTCCATAATCCAAAGACCTATTCCATTTTCCATATAACAGTATTAGCACCAAATTCAAAAGACAATCATAGTATACATAAACATAGGCTTGTTTCCTGCAAGAGAGAAGCGTTCAACAGTTTTCAATGATGCCGGCAAGACATCATGATGTTCCAAAAATATCAAATCCGTATCGCTGATCAGTATTCTTAATCCATAATATTCGTTATAGAGTCGTCATCTAAAAAAGATGTATCTCATCACGCTTTGATTGTGACTGTTCATATGAGCACCATGAGGATCTTGAAGTACGTGGGTTCATACGGCCCCTAGCCCCGGGTTAAGCGGAATTAGACACAAGTTACGAAACGTAGCGCCATAGATGTTGCACGCTACGTTCGTACTTTGCTATCAACATGCGATATGTATCGCCAAA
>JAVTVY010054080.1:0-29785 GCA_036873755.1 Hanleya hanleyi
ATCTGACCCCCACCTTAGAGAACGACCATCAGCTGGCCCTGGCCAAGCAAGACAAGTTACGGTTGGAAATCCACTTTCTACGAGCCCTCCGGAGCACCGTCAATGTGATCTGCTACGCCGAGTTTGACAACATCATTCAAGTGGACAAGGCGCGCAACGTGCTGTGTGACTTCTCCACCTAACATGGATACAGACCAGATAACCACCGTGCTGGAGAATGACCCAGAGACACGTATGATGTTTCAAGGGGTGTTCGCCCGAGATGTGTTCCCATTAGACCGTGGGTATCCTGCTGCTTACGTTCTCAACACGGACCCGATGGATCGGGCCCGGTGAACATTGGGTGGCCGTGTACTTGACAGAACAGCAGGGCGAATACTTTGACCCGTACGGCCTGCCACCCCTCCATCCCGATTTAACAGACTTCATGGATCAAGGCACAGAGACGTGGTGTTGGAGCAGTGAAACGTTGCAAAGCCTGACCAGTAGCGTGTGCGGACAATATTGCTTGTTTTACCCGTACCATCGATGCCGGGGAAGACCCTTATCTACCATCGTACAGATGTTTGACGAGTACCCCAAGGCCGAGGACCGAGATGTACTCGTATATGACTGGGCCGCCCATCATTTCAATGTACAAGTCCCGTTCTGGGCTTGAATTCTTTCAATGTACACACGCCCGCTGTTCTGGGCTTAAGTTTACAAGCCCCCTGTTCTAGGCTTCAGTTTACAAGCCCCCTATTCTGGGCTTCAGTTCTTTCAATGTACAAGCCCCTTGTTCTGGGCTTCAGTTTTCACGTGGTTGTTCTCACGTTGTTGTTGTTCACTGAATAAAAAAAATGAGATCTCACCAAAAAAAACCCTGTCTTGTGTGTTTTATTCATAATGCATAAATGCCCAATGTGGAGATTCAGTCAAACTGAAATAAGTGGTGTAGGATGGGGCCAAAATGTAACCCATCAATGTTAGAATGCAAGCGCACTATAGTAAAATAGAGAGCCAATGAAATCAGCGCACAGACCAAGTACGTGTTTTGGTCTAGGTTTGGAGCGGGCATTTCATTGAGGTGCGTGTATACGGTGAGTGAAGACTCGTCCAACACGTATAGATTAAGTTTATTACTATAAGTTATATGAGCATAATGCATGAAACTGGTTTTGAACACTGTATTAGCCAATCAGTGGCCTAGAATGGAGCCAAAGGTAACCCATCCATGTCCAGAAAACATTACCCGCGTGTACAAGAACCCGGATGTAAGTGCGGACGTAGGCGACAAGTACCCGGATGTAGGCGTAGACGTGTACCTAGTACCCGTCCATTGGTTCTTTTATCAATCGCTCATTGGCTCTTTTTTCTCGACCGCTGATTGGTCCAAATGGACCTGCCCATCCTTCCCAGGTTCATTTACAATCCCCTTTTTGGGGTTCAAGCTCTGACTATATCGATGCCGCAACATTGTCTCATTGGACATAGAAGCTTTTGACTTGGATGTGACCTTTGACCTTTTGATCCGACATGCATCCGCGCACTACCGGTGATGCCGCGCACTTCCGGAGAACCCGGGCGGGCCGGGGGCGGGCCGGGACCGGGCCGGGGCCGGGGCCGGGAAAGTTGGAGGTAGTGTTTGAGCATTCTGAAAAAAAGGGAAGTGACGTCACACACACACTTGCGCAGACCCACCAAACCACGTGAATGCCATTGTGGGGGAAAACCCCAGTACATGACAGACACAGACAAGTCTAGACATGTCCAAAGGTCACGCCCCATTCACCCAAACCGGAAGTGACGTCACAACCCACGTGACCTGCGCAGCAGAATGGAAATGACACCCTAGTCTAGCCCCCTCACCTAGGCTTCACATGGATACCTCACTCGATCCCATCGGCCCATGAGAAACCCCGCTCGATCCCAAAACGTCTATTTTCATACCCTTTGGCCACCGCGCATGCGCAGAATGACGATATTTCAACCCCACACCCAGCCCATCAGATGCCCCTTCACGAATGCTTCACTTTGATACCTCACTCGACCCCATCGGCCCATGAGTGCCTCCCCTAGCTCCAACGTCTATTTCCATACCCTTGGGCCACCGCGCATGCGCAGAATGCCGATATTTCAACCCCGATACCTCATACGACTCCATTGGACCACTAGTGGCCCACCTAGACCCAAAAACGTGTAGCGAGACCCATACAGGGTCCAGTTTTCGACACTAGGTGACCACATCCCGACGAAATGGCCAGTTTTCGACACCGGATGTGCCGCCAACTTGAACATACGTGCCGCCATCTTGGATATGCCCCATAATGCACCGGGTCAAAATACTCGCTTCTGATTGGACGAGAGCTCCGTGGCGGATTTGAAATACTCGCTTCTGATTGGACGAAAGCTTCGCACACCCAACCCATCAGATGCCCCTTCACGAATGCTTCACTTTGATACCTCACTCAACTCCATCGGCCCATTAGAGACTCCCCTAGCTCTCAGCACGTCTATTTTCATACCCTTGGGCCACCGCGCATGCGCGGAATGACGCTATTTCAATCCCACACCCAGCCCATTAGATGCCCCCTCACCTAAGCTTCACTTTGATACCTCACTCGACCCCATCGGCCCATTAGTGCCTCCCCTAGCTCCAAAACGTCTATTTCCATACCCTTGAGCCACCGCGCATGCGCAGAATGCCGATATTTCAACCCCACACCCAGCCCATCAGATGCCCCTTCACGAACCACAACCCATAGTAAAATCCACAAGACCAAAATGACCACCCCTATACATCATACAGGCATTCCCCGTAAAGACGCAAATGTTCGAATCAGGGGAGATGACCCGGCATTTGTCCTACAGAGCGTTCGCCCAGTCAGAGTTGTCTTCCTTGCCTCCAGAGGGCAGCGCGATCGATGTCGTGATGTCAAAAGGGAATCCCCATAGCAAGCGCCGCCATTTTGTTTGTTTATTTTTTGCGGAGACATATCGGACAATAAACGCTCGACCCTGGGGTCGCACTGATCCTAGACTCGTCATAATAAGATCGTACAACACCTATAGGGTATCTTTATTATTATTATATGTCTTAGAGGGTTTTTTGAGGGTAATGTGAGGGTTTTTTGAGGGTAATGTTGCTCAATTTACCGTGACATGAGACGAGGCAAAAATTCAAGATGGCGGCCAAACTCTGGCAGATCGAGTTGTCTCCCTTGCGTCCAAAGTGTACAGATGGCGCCACTAGTTCCTCCTCAAACCCTCCTCATGACGTCACTACATCCGGGTGAAACTATGTCCGAAATGGCTTTTACCTACTACTTGCCTGTATGCCAGTGATATGTGGTTCGCACGGATAAGGAGAGGGGGAGTGTGTGTGTGTGGGGGGGGGGGGGGGCTTGATGAATATTTTGATTAGGAGAGGGAGTATTTTCGCCCCAGTCAGTTGCTTGCAGGCCTGTGGGATATTGGACGGTAGGGACCTACGCAGGCTATTTTTTTCAATAAATAAACTACGATATGTAAATTAACAAATACTTATTTTTATTATACTAATGATGTCAAGCTGAGTTAGTACAGTTTGTAATTTCCTGCCATACCCTGACCTCAATGACATAGGAAAAAGAAACTATACGTATTAGACATCTACCATGCAATATCATGTAGACCATATATATACTGCGAGTATACCAGAAGTTAATGGATTAATACATCTGCAAGGTCTATCAGAGATATTTAGCCTGACCGGGATAAAAAGAATGTTGAAGTTTCTCATCCTACCCTGACTGACTGAGGATCCTCAAGAAATGAACAGGTTATGTATGAGAACGTGCAAGACATTCATAATTATGGTTAAAGTTACATGTACCGGTATATTGGCAACGTTCGGATTTTATGAATACCCGGTACGGTTTGTGCTGGAAAATACTGCAACCGTGATTTCAGAAGATGATCCTCAAAAAGAGGCCAAATATGTTTTAGCTCCTGCATGTTTATTGTTTTCACCATATTAATCATATGTACGATAAAAACATTCTCGATCTTTATCTCATCGATACAAATTGATCAAGCCTCTGTGGAATGGAAAGTACGTATGTGGCGAGCTCTCTTGTTTAGGAGGTGAAATTGTCACCTGATGAATATGTATGATATGGTGACGTGAAATTGTCACCTAATGAATATGCATGATATGGAGAAGGCACACGGTCCGAGGAGCACTATCATTCGAAGATCTGGGGAATTGCATATCCTGAATGAAAATACCGTGATTTCCGTTTCCGGTCACCATGGAGGAATTGCATGCCGGGACAAATCACGCCGTGATGAAGAATTAAAAGAAGAAAACATAGCCTAGCTGGCATGTCACTTTTCGAAAGTATTTTAATTGATGAATAATTTTACACAGATGAAAATAACTGCAGACTAAAAATGATCCCTGGGGAGTGGGGCTTATTAACTATCAGATGTTAACCACCATATATGACAGGGCATCATGCATACTATGGGCGCATGGCAACAGCAGTATTGTACTTAACACAGTGACATTTCCTAGGTATTTCAATGATGGACATAGGCTAATGAAAATTACATAGGCTACTGAAAAAATACATACTGGTATCTATCAACTCCGACTCGGTTACATATGAAATACATAGGCTTTGCGACTAACTCCGATAAACTAGGACCACAAAGATATGTTGTAACAATGTAGTACATGTATGTAAAATGACTGAAATCATATCGCAGATGCTATATATTTACGAATATTTTCAGTTATCAGTTTATACTTGGAGATTTTGGATTTCTGTAAAACATCAATATTTTGCTTCAAGTAGACTTTAAAAGTTGTTAGATAGAGTATTTCATTTGTATATTTTGATCTATATATGAAGTATCTTGCACAGGCAAGAACATACTCCAGTACCATTTTGATATTATATGGGGAAAGTATACAAATCCAAACATTATCATTTTATCATCCATTGGGTCATCAAACTCATAGCCCCATGTACGAAATATCAAATGGAGCCATACGTGAAGATGTTCACAAAACATTTGTGCTGTAGAGCATGCATACATGGCATGTCGAACACTATCAACCTGGCCACATTTATCACACAAGTTGCTGGCCTTCACTTTGATTTTATGTAAGTAAACATTACATGGAAATAAATTATACAAAAGTTTAAATTGTAGTTGCTTTATTTTGTTTTCCACTGGTAGGTTACTTATGGTTTTATAAGATGTCAATTCTGGTCTATCCAATTTTTCATTAGTTTGTAATGCTGGAGTCTAATGAAATCCCCCCCCCCCCCCCAACCTCGGGCAAGGGTCCGGTTTAGTGGGGGATTACCTGGGGATTCACAACATGTTTACGCCCCAGGGAGTGGGGCTTTCACACATTTTCAGTCCTGTTTATCTTGGGATTCAGTTAAGACTTCTTCTACCAAGGGATGGGACATAAATTGTATTTGGTTGAGGTTTATGCGGGGATTCACTTCAATGTTTTGCCCCAGGGGGTAGGGCATTGAAGCATTTGAACAACTCTCATTTGCTAAGTCCCCACTAAACCCCGAGGTTGGAGGGGGGTTCACTTGACTCCTGCATAATGTCAAAAGCAAATTGTAAAAAAACTTACACTTGGGGCTGCAAGAATCCAAGTTGATATTTGTTATAACTGGTTTGTCTGGGAGCTTCGTCAAGCAATTGCGTGGGTTAAATAAATTGCTACCAAGTTTCTTTTTAACCGCGTTGGTGTAAATGTTAAACAAAATGTTGGTTGTTACCAAATTAAACTTTTCACTAAGTCTGTCAAACTTGAGAAAATTCCCACTTTCATCTAAAAGCTGCCAGACAAAAATGATCCCAGCTCCATACCAATCCTCATATCAAAGAAGGATTTTCGCTTGTAAGTTCGTCCTTGTTGAAGATGTCCGAGAAAACGCAGACCACGTGACCAAGAGTTCGATCAAACAACGTTTCGCAGGGAAAGCGGCACCCAAAACGGTGCACATCTTTCGTCAAATTTAGTTCTATAGCAAGCAAAACCTGCATAAAATTCATATCTATGGAAAGCTTATTTATTGCGTTTTTAGATCTGAAGTATCGTGTAAATATGATCGGGCATTTGTTAGAAAATAATCATTTACGACGTAGTCGTGGTTGTAAAATCAAGCCATTCAACACTGCCAAGTTCGTTGATCTCGCCGAAGTCCGCGTGAGGGTCCTACTATTTATCGTCCAGTCACGCCCAGTCAAGTTCAGTAGCGTGCAACTCACGTCCACTCATGTTCAGTAGAGAAGAGATAACCGCCCAGGCACGCATTCAGCCACCAGTGACGTCCTTTAGCAAATGTCATGTCCAGTGGAGATAACTGTACACCCAGCATTTGAAAATTGTGATTTTGCGTTTCAAGTTTAAAATTTGAATAAAAACAACTGAGTTCGAAACCTATTTATTTTTTTTATGATCATTGTAACTTGATTGTTAATTTTAATTTCGAATTGGAATTTCAGTTTTTTAAATGAAATTTCAGTTTTAATTGAATTTGATCAAGATTAATGTAAACTTATTTTTAAATACTTGAATTTAAACTTGAATATAATTTTAGCTTGAAATTAAAATTTGATAGTTGAAAAAAAGTTTGAAGAGAACATTTCATATGGAATGAAGTCCAGAACTAATTTTTAAGTTCACTTCAAAGTCAAATCAGTTCAAGATTGTCCCTAACCTGAAGCTAGGGAGAGTATGTTTCAATTTAAACTTTCAAAGTTTACATTCAAAATTAATAATGAACTTTTCGAAAATTCCTGAAACTTCAGTATGTTTTATAAACTAGACATCCTCCGATAATACCTGAAAATTGCACACCAGAGATAGGCCTACATATTTAAAAAAAAATTATTTATGGCAATTTATTTGTATTACCACATTTTAATGACATGGGAACCGTACCCCAGTTACAGACGAAGGGGAGGGGGGAGTCCCCCTCTATATATTTTTGCTATCCCTAAGACTGGAGCCCTGAAAATTACCACACTATATCTGTGGGTCAAGCTCTACTAAAAATTGTGAAAATAAAACAAAGAAAAAAAAACAAGATGGCCACCATGATGATGTCACAGTGACGTCATTTTCAAAACATATTTTTAGACGATTTTTCGGTCATATAACCCCCCCATGTCATTCCCCATTATAGACACAAATGAATTTTAAATACCAATACCCATTATTTATAATTTATAATTTTACAGATTATAATCGTAATCGTAGCCATTACAAGGTTGTTTCTGCCCATTATAGTAATAGCTCTCTTCCATTAATAGTTTAGCATTCAAAAATATTCATTAAAGTATGTAATTATAATCATTTTATCAATTCCTTAAATTAAGTAAAAATATAAAAAGATCAATATCCCAATGTTGATAACAGACAATGAAATGATTTAATCGATTGGTTTTACAGTCGCACATTGAACTATTTTAACATATCTGGTAAATCTATTGGCTGTGGTAGTTTCATCTTTGTGTTCAGATCTGTCTATTAATCAAGATATATTCACTTCAGTCTCAACTTTTGAACATGTCTATTACAAGGACATTTAGTTTGGTTAAGTGGAACCTACTCCACCAAGGTTTTATACATTGTGTGTACAATAAAATTAGAATTGAACATAATTCCATCAGTAATAAGACTAATAGTGGCAGTATATATGTGACGTAGATTTTATGTCCGATAATTAAAGGAACAGGATTATTCTTATTAATAGGACTTGACTCGATGTGGTGACTTCGAAACCCCATTCTGTTGCAAAAAGTTGCATTTCTCTTGAAGCGAATGGAACGTTGTCTGAGATCAGCTCATCTGGTATCCCATGCCGGGCATAGATCGACTTCAAGTGGGTAATAACAGTTCCTGCTGTTTTGTCTTTCAGCAGAGCAACTTCCAGAGATTTACTGTAGTAGTCAACCACAAGTAGGTAGTCAAGGTTGTTGAGCGTGAAAATATCGGCTCCAAGTTTGGACCATGGGCGGTGAGGCACATCATGTGGTAATAGTGGTTCTTTGGTGTTTCGCTTGCTGAAAGTTGCACAGGTAGCACACTTGGAAACTCTATCCTCTATGTCACTGGCCATACCGGGCCAATACAGAACAGTTCTGGCCTTGGCCTTGCATTTGGAGATCCCTAGATGACTCTGGTGGATGATGTCGAGCATGGCACTTCTCATACTGACAGGAACGATGAGCCTTTCACCAACAAATAAGAGTCCTTCCACTATGTGAATTTCATCTCGTATATCCCAGTATGGGCGAATGCACAGGGGAACCGATGACTTGCGCTCTGGCCAACCGTGGAGGACTGTGTCTTTTAAGGACTCTAGCACTGAATCAGATGCGGTCTCTCTCACAAAATCTTGAAGTTTCTCTGGAGTCATGGGTAAGTTTGCCACTAAGCTGTGAACCCGCACTTCAATATCTTGATCGAGCGAATGGATCATCAGATACGAGTCATAATTTCAAGAATTAAAGCCCTTGGCGTCTGTGAGGTAAGCTCTGGACAGAGTATCTGCAAGGTACATGTCCTTTCCAGGAACATACATGACTTGGAAGTCATAGCGTTGTAGCTGTAGCAGCATACGTTGGAGCCTTGGGGAAGCTTTGCTCAGTGGTCTCCGAAGAATGATCTCAAGTGGCTTGTGATCATTTTGGACCTCAAATGTTCTGCCATAGACATACTGATGAAATTTCTGGCATGCGAAGATAATCGAAAGTAGCTCCTTCCCAATTTGTGCGTAGTTTACCTCGACCTGTGAGAGTGCATGAGATGCATATGCGACTGGGCGGCCATCTTGGAGAAGGGCGGCTCCGAGTCCACTGGGAGGCATCTGCTTGAATCACTACAGGTCGCGAGTGTCACGTGGCCATTTATTCATGGCTTGGCTGTGACGTGTGTTTCTTTGAAACTCCTTGTAACATAAAGTATTTATACCTAGGAGGTTAAACTTTCTGCTGTTCATGAACATTTACATACCGTGTTCTGTTGAGTAATCTGTAAATGTTCTTTTGCGTTGTACTGCTCAATACACCTGAGAGATCTGTCGAGAGTTATGGTTTTTAAAATGTGCGTTATTAAAGGTTGCATAGAGTGTCTCCAGTTTTATGAGAACTATTGTATTTGGACTATTTTGATTTTGTATAATGTGCATTTAGATTGTAGTTGTGGGCCGTGTGTAAAACCGATGTTGATTGGTCAAATCAGGCACTGGTAAACTGGTGGAACCTGTTTCAAGGACACTCGAGTCACTTGTTCAAGTCTGTGTTCGGGTGTGGTTTGTTATGAGTGGTAAAGCGATCTGGGGAACCGTGAGTTTTTGAATACTTTTGAGATAGCGGTTATTTTACTAATATTCCTAGAAATATTGCACCTGCATGGTATTGTTTGAATGCCATACACAGTAAAAATAGATGCATGTAGATTACATATTGATGGAAATGTTCATTGTATTGTAAAACGTCATACACTCTAAAAATGGATGTTTATTATGTAAAACCTATACACTGTTAAAACCGACTTGTATTCTGTGAATACGGTATACTGTAAAAACGCTCGTTTATCATGAGTGTTGTACACTGTAAAAACGTTCATTATTTATGCTGTTTAAGATTTATCTGGTCGACTGATAATTGACAGTAATATTTTGTGAACACAGTGGACTATCAGCAGTAATGTTAAAACGAACCCTCGAAAATGTTTGTATTTACAGACACCCGGTTAATGTTTACCAGCGTTCGACATACATGTACTCCGGAGATAGGACTGACGTGCTGTGGTCGTCCACCATATGATTCCTACCTGGGGAAGCTGGAGTACCTGATCAGCGCTTGGTTGGTTTTGAATAACTGGATTCGCACGAAGTTGGTTCCAGTTATGGTACTGTTACAGTGGTTACAGTGGTTACGCGTGTTCGCTCGTTGGATGTCTTTCGATGAACATTATCGAGGTAACATTTTCTGTTTGAACCATACAGAAGTTCCTACGGTACGCGTTTCGCGTACGTGCTCCTGTAGTGGATCAAGTCAAAGGACTGCATGAACTCTGATTATTGATTAAATGAACTATCAATCTTATTATTTAAATGTACATTTCCTTACAAGCAATTGTTACAGCCAACACTACTGAATTATTCTGATATATTAACTGGGGTGAATAGCGATCTCGCTCAGTAAAGACTATTTATAGATATTTAAAACAAGCTGATTTGTGTTGATTTATTGCTGTAAACTGTTACCCGTGACATTTTGGGGGCTTGTCTCATGGGTTGTGAGGAGATGGGTGAAATTGTTGGTACATTTTTCAAGCCAATTGTATATATGTAAATAAGCGATTTCTGTTGTACATCTAATTTCTTATTCCGATTTTTGCAGTGTAACTCAGTAATGCGGTTATACAGTCATGCATGAAAAGTAGCATTGCCTGGGAGAGAGTGAAGTATTTTTCTGGCATGGCAGTCCATTGTCACCATTTTGGACTAAGCCATTTGTATTTGTTCACTTTTATTTTACTCTACGTATGGTTACCCTTTACACACTGCAATATGTCTAAAGACAGTGGAGAATCTGATAGCTTGAACTTAGCACAATTTGTCAGTCTTGGTGAAAGAGTGGGGTTATCAGGTGATAAATTATTGGCATTTGCAGAGCAGAAACATCGTGAGGCATTAGATAGACAAAATAGAGCTATAGAAAGAGAGGAGAGATCTCAGGAAAAAGAAAGAGAAACTAAATTAGAGTTAGTGGCTAAAGAGATAGAATTGCAGAAATTGAAAAAAAAACTATTTTTCAACTTGAAATGGGAGGCGTGTCACGTGGCCATTTATTCATGGCTTGGCTGTGACGTGTGTTTGTTTGAAACTCCTTGTAACATAAAGTATTTATACCTAGGACGTGTGTCTACAATCTCACCAGCTGAACCAAATCGCGAAGTATCTTCGTCTTCTATGACGGCAACACCTACCCTAGCCATGACGTCATCCATCGCGTCAACAATACCTTGACAACCGGTCGCGATTGCTCGCTCTTCGTACTTTTTCAACAAGTTTGCATGGTAGGTTTTTACTTTACCCTTAACATTCACTCTATAGTGACATGTTCCTACTCTCTCTGTGACGTCATAGACCCTTCCACTGCATTAATAGTTTGTTCGGTCTCGATTCCTTTTAATGCCACAGCCTCGAGATACCTAGTTGCATAATCGACAATTGTCAAAATATATCTATTCCCTTTATCTGTAACTGGATGAATAGGACCTACCAAATCTACGGCTATGCGTTTAAATGGAGTTTCTATCAAAGGCATATCCCCTAGTGGAACCTTTGTAACCCTTCCCTTTGAAAATGTCCTTTGGCAAACATCACATGACCTACAGAAACGAGTGACGTCACCCTGCATTCCAGGTCAATAAAAGTGACTCATTACTTTACTAATAGTTTTACGAGCCCCTAAATGACCAGCTAGTATACTCTCGTGTGCAATGGACATAACAATTTGTCTATGTGGTTTGGGGACAACTAACTGTTTGAAAGTTTTTCCATGCTCAACCTTCGGAGAGTGAAACGTCCGAAACATCAAATCATTTTCTTCGAAAAACTGTGTACTACTACTCTTGGTGGAACGAACATCACCACTTTTAGCTAGTTCTCTAACTTTGGTCAAAGTAAGATCTGAATGTTGATCTTTCTTCATTTGTTCCACAGAGATATCAAGCCCAAGATCTTTAGGAACATTTAAGTTTTTGTATGGCTTACTCTGCCGGAGTTTCTGACCTCTGGTTAACACAGCATGACACTCATTTGTTGAACAATCCCATTCTAGATCTGGGTCATTCGGTGATCTCACCCCAAGTATATTTCCCAAATAAGATCATATATAGGTGTTTCCATACAGAGTGCTTCAACTTTGCCTACAAAATAAGGGGTATCAACAGCAATGGTGGCAAGTGGAACTTTTCTTACTGTACCATCTATCAATACACAATGCTTAATTCTTCCGGACATTTGTTCAGGTGAAACCAAATCCTTTTTCACAACTACTCCGCTGCAGCCACTATCTCGTAATACTGTAACACGTTTACCTGCTACAAACCCTTCAGCGACAGGCATGTTTTTACATAATTTTACAGTTTCTGTTCTCTCACATGCACCAGACATCAATGGTAAATCATGACCACACATCAATGGAACTCTACAATCTACAGAACAACATTGATGTAGTCCAGCATTGTCCTGATCAAAATCGTAATTTACAGCAGAAGCAAGTTTTGTACGAGTTGACCTACTTTTATTACAGTCACGTTTTACGCGACCTAATTCATTACATTGAAAACAGCGTTTAGTGTAATTGAATCCCGTGGTTTTAATTTGCCCTTTAACACTATCAAATTTTTGGTTACCATCAACCTGTACAACTTTTGGTTGAGTTGGATCTCTTTTCACATTTTGATTTGGTACCAAAGGACCAATACGGGCTTCCTCATATTGGTCTGCCAGGTCTGCCATCTTCGTGACGGAATCTGGGACACGTTCCTTCAAAAACAAAACAAGATCTTTATGACAAAGAGTCTAAGAATTGTTCTCGTAACAACAAATCTTTGAGAGATTTGAAATCAGGTTGTACAGAAGCCAAAGCCAACCAACGATCGAAATAATTGTCCATTCTAGGGACAAACTGAGAGTAAGTCTCGTCAGAGTCAGGTTTACAGTTCCGAAATTTCTGCCTGAAACCCTCTTCAGTGAGCTGATAACTCTTTAAGAGAGCATCTTTAAGTTTGTCATAATCAAGGGAGTCGGAAGATGGAAGTCTGGCATATACTGACAATGCTTTGCCCTTTAACAATGCACTTAAGTTTACAGCCCAATCTTGTTTACGTCAATTTTGAAACTGTTGCTGACGTAAATATTTCGTCTGATCTGTCAACTAGAGCAACCGAGGAGTTGAAAACGTTACTTAGTGAATTTTCAGACGTTTTGACAGATACGCCCGGTAGAACGCATTTAGAAGAGCACGCGATTCATCTAACCACAGATGAACCTATACGTTCTAAGCCGTATCCATTACCACTAGCAATGCGCGAAACGGTCGAGAAAGAAGTCAATGAAATGTTGAGGTTAGGCGTTATTGAACCGTCAGTCGCCATATGCATCGTCTATTGTCTTAGTAAGCCAGAAAGACGGTACAAACCGTTTTTGCGTGGATTATCGTAAAATTAACAGGGTTTCTATTTTCAACGCTGAACCCATACCGAATCTCGAAGAAATGTATTCAAAATTATCATCGAGTAAATTTTTCAGTAAGATCGACCTTACAAAGGGGTACTGGCAGGTTCCAATGCAGCTTGAGTCGAAGGCAAAAACAGCATTTCTGACGCCGAACGGGTTATTCCAATTTAGGACTATGCCATTTGGTTTGGTAAACGCCCCAGCAAGCTTTAGCCGGATGATGAGAAAGTTATTGCGAGGCTTGAATAACGCTGTAAATTATATCGATGATATTTTGATATTTTCAGACACTTGGGAGGAGCACATGTTGGCGGTTAGAGAAGTGTTGAGGAGGTTGCACGAAGCTAATCTGACGGCGGCCGACGAAGTGTTTTCTCTGTTTTCTGAGTCTGGAGTTTCTGGGACATATCGTTGGTGAATGTATTGTAAGACCACAACCAGAAAAATTGAACACTCTGTTAAGTGCGGCTCGTCCTGAGACTAAAAAGCAGTTAAGGTCGTTCCTAGGACTCGCCAATTATTACCGGAAGTTCATTCCAAATTTTGCGACTATCGCAGTCCCGCTGACTAATTTAACCAAGAAAGGTTTGCCTAACAATATCGAATGGGGTCAAGGTCAGGAAAATGCTTTCAGGTCACTGAAATCACATCTGTCAAAGTCATCTATTTTGCATCTACCCAAGTTCGATGTGCCATACATTTTACAGACAGACGCGTCCGACGTCGGTATCGGAGCGATTCTTCTCCAAGAGTGCAACGGAGAGAGGTTTCCAATCGCGTATGCGAGCAAAAAACTGTCAATTCGCAAAAGGTCATTTTCAGTCATAGAACGGGAGAGCTTAGCTATAATTTGGGGCATCCAAAAGTACCAAATTTATTTGTACGGCAGAGAGTTTATGCTTGAGGTAGATCACCAGCCTTTAGTGTATCTTGATAGAGCGAAAGTTTCCAACGCTAGACTTATGCGCTGGGCTCTTTCATTACAGCCCTATAGATTTCGAATCCGAGCAATTAAGGGTTCCGAAAATGTGGGTGCGGATTATCTAAGCAGAAATCCATCCAATTAGAGTTATGCGTCTAGTACAAAGTGAAAAAAACAACTATTTTTCAACTTGAAATGGGAGGCGTGTCACGTGGCCATTTATTCATGGCTTGGCTGTGACGTGTGTTTCTTTGAAACTCCTTGTAACATAAAGTATTTATACCTAGGAGGTTAAACTTTCTGCTGTTCATGAACATTTACATACCGTGTTCTGTTGAGTAATCTGCAAATGTTGTTTTGCGTTGTACTGCTCAATACACCTGAGAGATCTGTCGAGAGTTATGGTTTTTAAAATGTGCGTTATTAAAGGTTGCATAGAGTGTCTCCAGTTTTATGAGAACTATTGTATTTGGACTATTTTGATTTTGTATAATGTGCATTTAGATTGTAGTTGTGGGCCGTGTGTAAAACCGGTGTTGATTGGTCAAATCAGGCACTGGCAAACTGGTGGAACCTGTTTCAAGGACACTCCAGTCACTTGTTCAAGTCTGTGTTCGGGTGTGGTTTGTTATGATTGGTAAAGCGATCTGGGGAACCGTGAGTTTTTGAATACTTTTGAGATAGCGATTATTTTACTAATATTTCTAGAAATATTGCACCTGCATGGTATTGTTTGAATGGCATACACAGTAAAAATAGATGCATGTAGATTACATATTGATGGAACTGTTCATTGTATTGTAAAACGTCATACACTCTAAAAATGGACGTTTATTTATACACTGTAAAAATGAACGTTTATTATGTAAAACCTATACACTGTTAAAACCGACTTGTATTATGTGAATACGGTATACTGTAAAAAATCTCGTTTATCATGAGTGTTGTACACTGTAAAAACGTTCATTATTTATGCTGTTTAAGATTTATCTGGTCGACTGATAATTGACAGTAATATTTTGTAAACACAGTGGACTATCAGCAGTAATGTTAAAACGAACCCTCGAAAATGTTTGTATTTACAGACACCCGGTTAATGTTTACCAGCGTTCGACATGCATGTACTCCGGAGATAGGACTGACGTGCTGTGGTCGTCCACCATATGATTCCTACCTGGGGAAGCTGGAGTACCTGATCAGCGCTTGGTTGGTTTTGAATAACTGGATTCGCACGAAGTTGGTTCCAGTTATGGTACTGTTACAGTGGTTACAGTGGTTACGCGTGTTCGCTCGTTGGATGTCTTTTGATGAACATTATCGAGGTAGCATTTTCTGTTTGAACCATACAGAAGTTCCTACGGTACGCGTTTCGCGTGCGTGCTCCTGTAGTGGATCAAGTCAAAGGACTGCATGAACTCTGATTATTGATTAAATGAACTATCAATCTTATTATTTAAATGTACATTTCCTTACAAGCAATTGTTACAGCCAACACTACTGAATTATTCTGATATATTAACTGGGGTGAATAGCGATCTCGCTCAGTAAAGACTATTTATAGATATTTAAAACAAGCTGATTTGTGTTGGTTTATTGCTGTAAACTGTTACCCGTGACAGCGAGATGTCAAAGAACTGTAGTAGTGGTTCGATGGTCAGGATAGTTTTGACTTGCTGGAATGCAATGTCCTGTTCAATGCCCCACATCCACTGTATGTCATTGCACAACAGCTGTCTTAAAGGTGTAGTGATGTTGGACAAATTTGGTATGAATTTGGGCAGAAAGTTGACCATCCCAAGTAGTCGCTGTAGATCTGTCTTGCACTCGGGCTTGGGCATGTTAACAATGGCTTGATCTTTGTCAGTGTCTGGTTTGAGTCCCTCCTACTACATTTCCAACGTACTTAACCTCGCCCACGCGTAGTTGAAGCTTATCTGGGTTGAATTTGACATTTTCTCGGCGTGCCCTTTCCATGACTTGACGTAGGATGCTGTCATGTTCCGCTTCATCCACAGCTGCGATGATCAAGTCGTCAAAAAATACTTCCACTCCTGGAATATCACCGAAAATTTTCATATTCGTCTTCTGGAATATTTCTGGAGATGAACAGATCCCGAATGGCATACGAACAAATCTGTACCGGCCGAAAGGTGTCTGAAATGTGCATAGATCAGCACTCTCGTCATCAAGTTCAATTTGCCAAAATCCATCTTTTTCATCCAGAATGGTAAAAACTTTTTTACCACTGAGCTTGGCAGCAATTTCCTCTGCTGTAGGAATTTGATAGTGTTCACGCTTGATCGCTTTATTTAGATCCTTTGGATCCAAACATAACCGCAAGGATTTGTCCTTCTTTTCGACGATGACCAAACTGTTGACCCAACTAGTGGGCTTGTCCACTTTTTCAACAACGTTGAGATTTTCAAGTCTATCCAAAGTCTCTTTCAGTGGCTTGTGTAAACTCATTGGAACCTTTCTGGGAATTTGAATGTATGGATTCAATGACACCAACAAACAAACAATCAAAGTTCTCAGGGAGTTCAGGTGTTTCATTTACTGCGTAAACACTTGCACCACTGATTTCATCACTTTGTTCGACACTATGAACATTGGCACCGCTAGATCTACACATGTACGCGAAATGATTTCGCCTTTGACAATTGTCACATTTTTCCCCGTCCGCAGATGTACAAGTATAAACAACTACAGTACATTGTAAGTAATGAACATACATCCACATTGATATAAATTAGGTGTCACTAGATCTTTGTTTCCCTGGAGAAACCATAATATGTAAGTTTTATATCAGTGGGATTCGCTGGTATAAATTTGAACTATAGATTCACTGACACATACCCAGCTATAATGTATCATCAATGTCTGGGTGGTACATGTATATTTTGACTTTGGCCTATGCTACACCATGGAGGAATATGTTTAACTATGATGACTGGGATATTTTTTACTTAAACTTGTCGAAATTGTCTTTAATGTAAGCATTATTTGGACTTCTAAAAGTTAAAATGATGTGCAAATGTTACCTGAAGCCATCACAGTTAGCATATATACCCAGGTGTGGTAGGGAAAACAAAGCATTTGTGGAGTCTTCAACTGGAAACTATCTGAAGCCTGATTGGTTTCGATCCTATTTTGGATCTCAACAGAGACTGCAATATTTGGGTTTGTTTTGCCATCATTCCTCTGTTTCGCTTCTTCGAACAATGGTCTGAGATATTCCACTGGACTTGATGTGGATATATAGAGTATGGTACATACACCTTGCACCTGGGCCACAGTTTTAAAGCTATGCAAATTCAAAACATGGATTGTAATGACTTGAAAAAAATTTAAACTGTGTCAATCTATCCATTTTTTCAAATGGATACAGTGACACAGTTTTTTATTTTTTTATTTTGTGTGTCTCACAATAAACTGTGATGGTATGTAAAGCATATCTCCGAGTTGTGCCTAGTTGGCCCAGCAAAAATTTGGAACTGATGGTATCTGATTATTACAATGTGCATCATGGGCATAGCCATGTTAAAATGGTGAAATGTAGATATTGGGGCATCTGAGTTCCACTTTGCCTATTGGCGTAAGATAGTTTTTTTTTCATTGCTTGTTTATTGTTACATGTATAACACAATATTGCTGATACATGTATATGTGTATATTATGATTTGATTATCAATAATGTACATTTGATTTTTTGCAGAGTTTATCGGATATGGTCATGCCAATGTTGGATATTTACTTGTATGACGTGATCCAGTCATAATACAGAATGGAACCAGGTTCAGGATTGGTTAATGACCTCGCCACCCTAAGTGACTTAGATGAGAACATTCTATTGGATGAGCTGAAGGCACGTTACACCAAAGATGTGATTTATGTAAGTTTAAAAATGTTTACAGTGTCAATTCCCCACAGTATGATTTTCATTTGTTTTGTTACAAAGATAGATCTGTCTTATGTTTATTTGTCAGAACTGACAAAGCAAGCAGAGTTGGTTGATAATAGCCATCCATATATACTTTCATTTACTATGAAACTCAAAATGATTCCTTACGAGTTTCACTAAATTTAAGGTTTGAGAAAAAATAGTGTCTTTAATTAACATGTTTAATATGAAATCTGTCATGTGTGTACATGTATAATTACAACACATATAAGGGAAGTGGGAAGAGGTGCCGACATACTGACTGCGTCACATGACTTCACAGAATAGTCTTCTGGTTAACCTATTCTAAAGCACATACCAAGAATCTAACGATTCGTGATATGTGTTGTATCTCAGGCACGCTTTTATTGTACCTGTTCATGTGGCAAAGCTGAGAGTGACTTACATACTGCTGGTGCGGTACATGTAGTATAATACCATTTCCTTGGGAAAATCTGTGGCATATGGTAATTCCTCTAATAATTCAAACACCCTATTGAGATTCAGTCAGCCCCATTTTTGTGGGCAATATTCAATCAGCTGTTCTAATAAATTTGATCACCCTCTAATCATTGATATACATGTAACAAAGGAATCATAGATTATCTGCTTGATTTTGAACTATTTTCTCAACTTCCTGCTCTAATAAATTGATCACCCCCTATTTTTCGGTGGGAGTTAACACTTCCTGTGATCAATCATTAGGGGAATAACCGTAAATATGTTTGCCCAGCAAGTTGAAATTGGCTTGCTAAAGTCTTGCTGATTACCTCAATCAGCAATCCTTAAGGAAATGGTATCGTACTATGAAACCAACACCATAACGTATCCTCTTGGTACACAGGTGTGAAATGAGCTGCCACAGAGTGTAATGGAATGTTTAACCCTCGTGACCTTCAAGAAAACCAAACTGTTTCATGGATGATCTTCAAATTGATAAACTAAAGATGAACCTCTGTGCCAGCATGAAAACTGAAAACATGAACATATAGATATGTAAGGAAACTGTGAATGGTTGATAATTCCGGTGTCCATTGTAGCCTGCTATTTTAACTATTTGGGAACAATCATATACATAGGCCTACATATGATTGGTGCATTGTTTAAACATGTTAAATTCAATGCTTTGATTGTATTATCCCATTTTAAACATAATTTCAGACCTATGTGGGTGACATCCTCATAGCTGTGAATCCATACAAACACCTGCCCATATATGGACTTCAGGTAAGTTGTTCAATTAATCACATCGTGAAGGCTATACCTTTATAATCTTTGCTTTACGGGTAATGTTTCCTATTTAAACAGGATCAGGTATTTTTCAAAGGTCTTGTACCATTACATGGACAAGTGCATGATTTTTCTACTTCAGAGTAGTCTAAGTAAAGGCATCCAGTGCTAATCCATGAGGGATTTTACATTCGAGTTGAACCGGTGTGGTGACTTGGGGAAAAATGCTTTACCGTCATTCACGTTCATATGTAAACCTGCTCCTGTTAGCCTCCAAGAATTCCACAAAATTACCTTAGAAAAGAGGACGTTTTTGTGCCCGTTATAATGGGTTTGGGCACCATAAATTTGGGTGCCCAAACGAAAAAAAACAACAAACAATTTGTTTAAAAAAACAAAAAAAAATTTTTTTTTTATTTTTAGCAAATTCCCTCTCTGAACAGGCTGAAATCAATTCCAAATCAAGTACTGTTGCCAAATATTACGTTATCAGGCTGTATTTAGACCATTTTAATTGACAGTCCCACAGCATGACCTATTTCACTATAACTTATCACACTCTGACTCTGTGCTGTGTTTGGGTGCCCAACTAAAAGTCTAGATCAGGCCCTGTAATATCACAGAATATTATATCTGAATTCAGTGCTATATAAATCCCGTGGGAATTTGAAACTACATTTGTTAGCCATCAGGTGGCTAGCTTGGTGAAACAAGTTCAAAATCACGCCGACAGTAATTACACACGGTAGCACGTGGACTAATATATGAACATTATCGGGAAGCAGTATTATAACCAGGTTGGCTGACTGGTTATCACAAAGGGTTATTTTGGGGGAGCTAGCATTTAACCCTAGTGACACTCAATAAGTATAGAATGAAAGTAACTCCAACTTCAAGAAGACAGTTCCAACTTTAACATATAATTCCGGTAAATCCTGGTGTGCAATCATGTACAATATAACAGATTCTTAAAAGGTTTTCCTCTCATAACATGTGGTTTCCACTCTGTAGAATCTGTGTAATAACTTACATGTACATGTAGATTAAAGGTCTAACAATGTCTTTCCGGAAAGCTGGGTACCAGACTTAACATAGATCAATGTTGTCTCTTCTCGAGCTGGATACCAAACTGACTAACATTCACAAACTAGTGGTTTTATGCTAAAATGACAGGATATGATTTCAATTAAACAGTAGGACATCAAAGATACAATAATTACTGGACTGGCCTAAACGAGTTCTACATGCTGAGTTGTCAGACAATATCTGTGACTTGGCAGCACCATTGTTCCCAAATACATATATGACAACCCAGGGGTTCAGTTCAGTAAACAACAGATGTCTGATTCAAATAGGCAAGGTTGCAGCTTAAACACACAAGTGAAATAGTTTACAAAAGATGTCCGTCTACAATAAAGAATATATATGATATTTAACAGCTATATGTAATTCAGTGATTTAGACATCTCAGTTTGTCACCTGGCACTTGGTTACAGTAAATGTATCATAGACAGTTGCCTCCCTTTCTGGTAAGACGTGTCCTCACGTCTGGTATATCTAATCAACCTATGATACATTTACTGTAACCAAGTGCCAGGTGACAAACTGAGATGTCTAAATCACTGAATTACATATAGCTGTTAAATATCATATATATTCTTTATTGTAGACTGACATCTTTTGTAAACTATTTCACTTGTGTGTTTAAGCTGCAACCTTGCCTATTTGAATCAGACATCTGTTGTTTACTGAACTGAACCCCTGGGTTGTCATATATGTATTTGGGAACAATGGTGCTGCCAAGTCACAGATATTGCCTGACAACTCAGCATGTAGAACTCGTTTAGGCCAGTCCAGTAATTATTGTATCTTTGATGTCCTCTAACTGTTTAATTGAAATCATATCCTGTCATTTTAGCATAAAACCACTAGTTTGTGAATGTTAGTCAGTTTGGTATCCAGCTCCAGAAGAGACAACATTGATCTATGTTAAGTCTGGTACCCAGCTTTCCGGAAAGACATTGTTAGACCTTTAATCTACATGTAAGTTATTACACAGATTCTACAGAGTGGAAACCACATGATATGAGAGGAGAACCTTTCAAGCATCTGTTAGATTGTACAAGATTGCACACCAGGATTTACCGGAATTATATGTTAAAGTTGAAACTGTCTTCTTGAAGTTGGAGTTACTTTCATTCTATACTTATTGAGTGTCACTACTGGTTAAATGCTAGCTCCCCCAAAATAACCCTTTGTGATAACCAGTCAGCCAACCTGGTTATAGTTGGTGTGAGAACCCATGGGCTTGAGTGGATTCTATCTTCACTCAACTTTTCCGATACCTCAACGTTTGCTCGCATCCTGTGAATAACACCTGAAGACTTCAAGATGGTTCCAGAGTTTATACCAGAAGCTGTCGCTGATGTGCTGCAAATGCTAGGACTTTCAACTTTACCTTCAACATGGAACATTCAAGAGTTAGAATGCAAAATACAGCTCAACTTGACATGGAAGAAACCAGAAGGTACTGTACATGTAAATACAAGTAGCCCTGTTATGCAAACTAAACCTCGTTCTCACAAGTCGTCAGCTAAACGTCTGCGTGATCAGACATGTCAGAGGAGACTTGAACAGTATCTCCAGAAGAAAGATATTGAAAATCAAAGTAGCGCCAGTAATTCAACAGCCCAGGATGAAGATTTCATGGAGGATGTACATTCAACTGTGAGTAGTTTGTCAAACACAACAACAAATAACTGTCCACTTCCAAACTCCCAGATACATACATGTGTATAACAAATCTTGTGAATGAGGAATCACCTGTGAGCAAGATATCATGTATGACAAGCCAGGTAGATTTTGGATATCCAAAATCACTTGTCTCAACTGAAGTTAGCAGTTTCATGGACTACAGACCAGCAACAAACATTGAGGTTATTGATTCTACCAGCCAGACAAACACTGTTTCTGGTCACTCCATAGAAACACAGACAGAAACCATTCCGGAGAATCCCCACAACTCTAAATATGGCATTAAAGTACAGGACATACGCCCTCAAGAGTTTATGGCATTACGCTATGAAGATGGCCAAGAACAATACATGGTCAGGTGGGTAATGAATTGCACTTGGGTTAACAGAGAAGACTTTGACGAACTGCTGAACATGATGTTGTTTTGTCATGGTTCACCTCCTTTTTGGAAGGGATATTTATAACATTAAGTGTACCGGTATCTCTGATTCATTACTTCTTCAAGTGCTTCACGTTATCTACATGACAATTATTATTTGTCTATATCATCTTCATCGAAGTGTGATGTATTATTTGTATTAATTGTAAGCTTCATAATGTATCATACATGTAGGTTGATTAGATTTAATACCAGACGTGAGGACACGTCTTACCAGAGAGGGAGGCAACTGTAACCAAGTGCCAGGTGACAAACTGAGATGTCTAAATCACTGAATTACATATAGCTGTTAAATATCATATATATTCTTTATTGTAGACTGACATCTTTTGTAAACTATTTCACTTGTGTGTTTAAGCTGCAACCTTGCCTATTTGAATCAGACATCTGTTGTTTACTGAACTGAACCTCTGGGTTGTCATATATGTATTTGGGAACAATGGTGCTGCCAAGTCACAGATATTGTCTGACAACTCAGCATGTAGAACTCGTTTAGGCCAGTCCAGTAATTATTGTATCTTTGATGTCCTACTGTTTAATTGAAATCATATCCTGTCATTTTAGCATAAAACCACTAGTTTGTGAATGTTAGTCAGGAAAACAATAGCCAAGGGCGAAAACCACCCATGCCACAAAATTTTTGGCCCAAAAACCGAATACGAATTCCTAAAAAGGAAATGGGAAAAAGACTCCGCACCATTCGGTTACACGATAGAACGGCTATTCCAAGAACACGACATCCCTATCTCTTGTATCTCTGACACTGACAAGGTCAATAGACCACCATGGCAACTAATCACACCACACGTGGACACGAATATACATAGCTACATCACCAAACAGGACAACCCAGAGCATATAAGGGTCACTGCCCTCGAATATATTGACACACATTGGAAAAATCGCTTGAAAATATATACAGACGGCTCCAAAAACATAAGTCACAATACAGGTTCTGCATTCGTTATACCAGAACTTGACATTCACGAAGGTTTCAAACTACCAGACAATATGTCTGTATACACCACTGAATTAGTCGCCATAATCAAGGCTCTCGAATGGGTTCTTCAGAACCGACCTGTTTCCACCGTTATTCTTAGCGATTCCTTAAGCGGACTGGTATCTATAAAGAACTCCAAATCCGACAGCAGACCTGACCTCATACACGAAATAGAAATTTTATGTACACAAATACGAGACAATGACATTGACGCCATTTTAGCTTGGATACCCGCCCACGTGGACGTTAGGGGAAATGAAGCCGCCGATAGGACAGCCAAAGACAGCCTCACCAAAACTGCACCTGACGTGCATATAGGACTAGGAACCAAAGAACTGAATTCTATCATTAAAACCAGAATAGATAGTAAATGGGAGAAGGAATGGAACGAAGAAAACCGAGGTAGATGGCTACATGGTATTCTAGATAAGGGGAAAAGAAGGAGTTTTGGATTCCAGCTAGACAGTAAACGTGACGACCGCATCATCACAAGATTAAGACTAGGCAAAACAGGACTAAAATCTCACTTATCTAAGCTAATAAAAAACATATCACCACTATGCACTTCATGCAACAACGAAGAAGAAACGATAGAACATTTTATACTCAAATGCCCAAAACATGACCTCTATCGCCGAACACTGGAAAACGAACTCAAAAACTTAAATGTCCCTCTGTCGTTGGCTTCTATATTAAATCCTAAACCACCTCTTACAAACAAAGTATACTCCACCTTACTAGCTTACATCAAATCTACTGACTATCACTCTACCATTTAATACTATATGGTTACACCAAGACACCAATAAACCTAGGACCAAATTTGAATAAATGTAGCACGCTTAGAGTCAAAACTATTTTACAGGGGCGGAAATAAGGGTCAGTGACCAGAAATGACTGATCAAATTTGGACACTAACCAATCAAAATGCCATAGCAATAACATAGACAAATTCACTGATCAAATTAAAAGCTCCTAATAACGAGCTCTGACCAAATTGTGTTCCCTTATTTCCAACCCTCGTTAGCGAATGTTAACCGTCCGGTTTTCATGCAGGGGCAGAAGACTGGAGGTTATATCAAACATTCACAATCGGCTTTAACTATAATAATATTTTTATTTATAATATTTAGTACCTAATTATTTATTGCTATTGATCATGTGTGACTTAGATCACGATAGCGCCAGTCGATGGCAAAAAATAACACCAGAAAACAAGAAACTACAAACTCTTCTATTCTTTGTAATACAGGCACAGCACACTGAAGACAACACACGAGTAAGACCAGCCATGAAACAGAACACCTATGACGACAAATATTATGAAACAGCACCAAATGGAGATGAACATGATGAAGATCATCATCGTCGGTCCACAAGAACGTCCAGAATACTCGACCCTGTACCACGCCAGACACGCTACCCCACCGAACTGAGCAACCAGAATACCAAATCCTAAACCACACAGACACGCTATATATGACACCGAAATGACGCCACAACACAGAATATCATCCTTTGACTTTCACACAATATAGGACGTAGACCTGCCGTCCTGTGCCCCAATACACACTCCAAGCAATTGTTACAGGCACAGATTTCTGGAAGAACCCACCCTGTTCCCAAGGGCGTCGTTAGGGAAGTCGATTAGAAAAATCCTGAAGACGCCCATGGTTCTCCCAGTTTTTTCTGGACGGCTTTGTGCGTACAAAGGGGTACCAAGACAAAGGAATCATCCACGCGATTAGACCTACAGTGAACTCATATTTACTAGTATAGCTTAACCAAAAAACCCGAAAGAGACTTACGAACTTGTACATAGCGACTCTTATTTACTTCTATTTATATCTCCTGCTAATCTATCATTGTTATCTATCATTATTTATTTATTTATTCATTTATTTATTTATTTATATATTTAGCGCTGGAAAAGATATTAAAAGAAAACAAAGAAATGTACCGCGAAATCCAAATAAAACATTGAGTTGATGGGCCGCGAAATCCGAATGGGAAGCGGCCCTTAAACTACAATTTCAATCAATGTTAGTCAGTTTGGTATCCAGCTCCAGAAGAGACAACATTGATCTATGTTAAGTCTGGTACCCAGCTTTCCGGAAAGACATTGTTAGACCTTTAATCTACATGTAAGTTATTACACAGATTCTACAGAGTGGAAACCACATGTTATGAGAGGAGAACCTTTCAAGCATCTGTTAGATTGTACAAGATTGCACACCAGGATTTACCGGAATTATATGTTAAAGTTGGAACTGTCTTCTTGAAGTTGGAGTTACTTTCATTCTATACTTATTGAGTGTCACTACTGGTTAAATGCTAGCTCCCCCAAAATAACCCTTTGTGATAACCAGTCAGCCAACCTAGTTATAGTATCCAAATTATTTATGGCATCATTTCCAGACAGTAAACCATAAAGATCAAAGAGTTTACTTCCACCGAAAAGTCTGGCTTTGTTACAGGGTAGAATATATCAAAAGATTGTGCTGTGCGAAGGTGTTAATCTCCATGAACTAATCGTCAGAAAGAAAAGGCAGAATTTGAAATTGTCGTGAGGGGCTTACTATAGGATCTCGTAGAATATCAGCGAACATTTCGCACAAAGTTTTCATAGCATTACGTCTAGATGGTATTCCCCTGATTTACCATCTTGGTTTACCTCAAGATTGTAGCTATACATGTAGCTTGGCCAGCTCAGTGTTATAACTGGTCATTCTAATGCAAGACTTGAAGGGCTTCGAGACCTCCTGTGAAGATGGGCAAAGTACTTCCTACTGTAACAGACATTAAACTGAACAGTTTCGACCAAATAAAACAGAGCTGGTCTAGTCATGTTCAGCATGTGTTTGTACTGACCAAGTGCAAGTTTGGTGTACACTTGGTAACGCTACATGTATATAAAGCACGCTCACTGTCAATTTGAGTAAACTTCGATATATAAGAAAATATGTATGATACTGAGGCTATGAACAACTGTGTTCCCACCAAATATACATCTGAATGGGAACAACTCGTGTGTTCCCACCACATATATACATCTGATACTGAGGCTATGAACAACCAAATAATGTGAGATGAATCAATCGTTGACATGCCTTTCACACCACCCCTCGACCGACCATATGGTCGTCTGCTAAACTAAAGTCTCGCCTGACCCCATACCCTCTAAAATAAATATTTGAAATAGGCTTAAATGTATTTAAATGTATTTGAAACTTTTAGAGAGAAATCTGTAAAAACAATTTTTTTTTTGCTGTGGGCAGTATTAAGGTTTTTGATGTGCTAAAAATAAGACGCCTGTGAAGGTAGAAATATATATTGTTCAACCTTAGCATATTATACATGTTATACCTGTATACGTCAATCTCGTCAAGTAGCTGACTCATAGAATCAAACATGAAGACATGCTGTACATGTATACAATGTACATGCCACAAAAAGCCTGACAATTCTGGTAAATACGCTGCTGCAATACAATCCAAAATAAATATTTGAATACGGCTTAAATGTATTTGAAACAGCAAGCCTGACAATTCCAAGGTGTAAGGGACTTAACACTCTATATCTCTCGAAATATTTTTGGCCGAAAACAAGCCCACTAAATTGAGTGCATAAGCTTACAATACATTTGGCATGGAATCCCGTAGTGAACCATTTAACATGTACTTATAGGCTTTGTCTATTCCCTTCTACTTCATTTCTGAAAACTTCTAGAATAATTATCCTTCTCTAAAATACTGCAAATTACGTTCTCTGGTGATGTAGATGCACATATATTGTGAAAACCATTGAATTCATTAAGTTAGCTGGCCAGCATTTTAACTTGTGGCAGATCCTTTGTCAATTAAAATTGTCAATTATATGTTTTTTTGGTTGTGCGACCAATAACTCAATATTGGGGGACAAACTGTATCAAGGTTTTCTAAAGGGGATGAAATTAAATATAAATTTATCATTATATTGGGGACACCATCGCCTCCACCTTATAACAGAATCAGTGCTATATAGGCAGTGAGTGAGTGAGTTAGGGCTTAACGTCGCATTCAGCACTATTTCGGCCATATAGCTACAATATAACTAACTACATGTTTGACTATCCTTGTACAGTCATCATGTAGAGGAAATTAATCTTCCCCTCGTGGCAACAGACATGGTACAAAACTCATGCTTACCCACTTGCAAAATTCAAAGTTTACTGATCGCTTCATAATTTCACCACAATATACTCCCAAGGAATGTAGGTCTCATTTTCGGATTTGACGAAAGCCCCGGCGACCATCTTGCATCAAAACATTGTATTAGCACTTGTTGGTCGATACTTTGAATATGTATTATGAGAGGCATGGCAAAAAAATTGACTGAAATAGAATTTTCATAATCATGAAGACCTCCACCGACCAATACAGAACAGAACAATGGCGGGGCAGTGTCGGATTAAAGCGGAAAGGGGGGCATACAATTGAGCAATCTCTGATTGCTTCCTTCCTGTGTTGAATTTATGCTTTCAACTTTTTATGAAACTATATAATGGTAATCTATCTAATACAGATTAATTCCCTATTAAAATTCAATCATCCAATTGTTGGGGACAGAATTTTGGTGCTTCTAAAAACAATGATCACCCTTTAAAATCAATAATATAACGAAGAAATATCATGGATACTGGATTATAGGCATTGTTTTGAACCATCTTGCCAACTTCCTGTTCTAAAAAATGTGATCACCCCCAGATTTTATGGGGGGAAATTTCATTTCCTGTGATGGAACTATTAGATGGACAACCCTAGAATTACATGTGAGAGAGAATGAAGCATGGTTTTCAGATGAAGAGCTGTATGGAGTTCAGTTGTACACGTAATCAGTTTTGATCATGCTCTTATATGCCTGAATTTTAAACTGTATTCTCTAATATACATGTACAGTTTGGAATTGACATGTATGCTGAGAACGATATTTTAATTTGGTGAATAAACTGAATTAAATGTTTGGCATGTATTCATGTAAATACAAGTTAATTGAACCAACTTTCGACCCTCTTGTCGAGGCCAAGACCCTTGTATGCTACAAACAGTATATCATATATATATATTCCTGTTATTTGAAATTTCTATTTGCCTTGTGTTTCAGTGACAAGTCCCCGGCCCAGCTCCCCATTGTCTGCGAGTGGTGTTAGTGCTAGTTCAAGCTTTGACTTCCAGTCCTCCAGACAGTACTTTGCTAACCTCAGTAACAACGGTAAGTCCTCGACTCCACTCCCCATTGTCTGAGAGTGGTGTTAGTGCTAGTTCAAGCTTTGACTTCCAGTCCTCCAGACAGTACTTTGCTAACCTCAGTAATAACGTTAAGTCCTCGACTCCACTCCCCATTGTCTGAGAGTGGTGTTAGTGCTAGTTCAAGCTTTGACTTCCAGTCCTCCAGACAGTACTTTGCTAACCTCAGTAATAACGGTAAGTCCTCGACTCCACTCCCCATTGTCTGAGAGTGGTGTTAGTGCTAGTTCAAGCGTTGACTTCCAGTCCTCCAGACAGTACTTTGCTAACCTCAGTAATAACGGTAAGTCCTCGACTCCACTCCCCATTGTCAGAAAGGGGATTAATACTAGTTCCTGCTTCTATAGACATTATATTTATGTTATATCTTGTTGTCTTCAGCACTGTTATATGCTGATGCTCGGTGTATAGGTGGGTCGGGTTGGGTCAGCAAACATACAGGCATTTGCTAATTGCTTCTAACATGAGCTGTTGCTATTTTGATATTGATTCAAAAACCACTTTGAAATTAGAACTGTTGCAGGAAAGGTTCTGTCAGTAACAGCGAATTCTACTTCCAAAATATTCATGGAATGTTGCAAGCGTTCTCACAAATCTACATATTACCTGCACCAAAACATTTTTTTCTGCAGGTGGACAGGAGAGATAACCATGAAGAGAATTTAGTTGTTTTATGTACTTGCAAATGTACAAATTAAATCTCCACAACTGTTCCTGCTTGTCAATTACCATTTACCCATTTGGCTTTAATTTTGCTTCAGTTGTAATTTGTGATATTTCCACATCTTGGGAACACTTATAAATAGTAGTTTGGTATCCATTTGGGCCACTATCAGCAGTGCACCTTATAGATCTACGTTTATAGTATACAGAGGCTTTATTTTTTAATGATACACTGAATAAAGCCAATGTTTACTTGCTATATCTTCTGAATAAATGTCTGAAACTTTAAGATA
>JAVTVY010054081.1:0-29409 GCA_036873755.1 Hanleya hanleyi
AGTATGAAATTTGCATGATATGTGGTTAGTGACCCACAGTTGTGCAGCGTAAAGTTTCTCCACGTTTCGCTCATATTTTCAAAAGTTATGGCCCTTTGTTCCTGAATTCTTCATGAATCGAGACTTGTCCGGGCTGGATCTCAGTTAATATTGTATGGACAATTATGAAATTTGCAGGATGTGTGGTCAGTGCCCTATAGTGCCCTATAGTTGTGCAGCGTGAAGTTTCTCCACGTTTCGCATATATTTTAAAGAGTTATGGCCCTTTTTCTTCAAATCTTTGTGAATTGGAACTTGTCCGGGCTGGATCTCGGTTAATATTGTATGGACATTTGCAGGATATATGGTCCGTGCCCTGTAGTTGTGCGGCGTGAAGTTTCTCCACATTTCGCCTATATTTTCAAGAGTTATGGCCCTTTTTCTTCAAATCTTTGTGAATTGGGATTTGTAAGTCTGGATCTCGGTTAATATTAATTATTGTATGAACAAGTATGAAATTTGCATGATATGTGGTCAGTGACCCATAGGGATGCAGCGTGAAGTTACTCTGTTTTTGGTTATATTTTCAAAAGTTATGGCCCTTTGTTTAAACCTAAGTGAATGGGATATATTTATTTGTCCAAGCTGGATCTCAGTCCATAACCGATTTGAACCGGGAAAATGGCTATATTATATGTTACATTCCAAAGCAGATAACATAGGTCCTGAAGTATGAAATTGCCCCAAAAACAGTGAATTGGGTGCAAAATTGTTGTCAGTGTGGTTGTTTCATGTACAGGGAGCTTTCTATGGCTTTCATGTCAGCACACCTACCACTACCCTCAAGAAGAGCATGTCCCCAGGGCGCCGAGCCACACCCTCTATCTCCCAAACTAGCCCTCGCCCGACCCTCATATATTGTGGTTGAGCATACATGTATATATCTCCAATATATCTTGGCAGAAGCTGAAATTTGTGTGTTGTCTGCAATATTGGGATAATTGCAACCCCAAAAGATTTCAATTTATCAGGCACAGACCCATGTTTTTGTATTTGGTAAATGGATCCCTTGTCTACATGTATATATTTTTGCTTGTAATTGTTTTTCTTGCCAATCCGCTTCTGGGTGGCGCCACCTTGGGCCAAATTAAATTGCATCTCCAGACAATAACTTTTGAAAACCTTAAGCATTCTTTCCGAATTTGGTGTGGTGGTACCTTGTCTCAAGATCTGGCTTGAGAATGTTTTTCATGTTGATAGGGGAACTACCTGAAAGCTAAGTTAAGTGTTTCCAGACAATAACTTTTAAAAACCTGAACCGATTCATTCCAAATTTGGTGTGTAGGTACATGTACCTCGCCTCAATTTCTCGTTTGGCATTTTTTTTCATGCCGACCCACTTATAGGTGGTGCCACCTGGGGGTAAATTTAAAATTGTTTCCAGACAATAACTTTTTAATACTTAATAATGAACTTGGTATACATGTACCTTACCTGAAGGTTTCACTTGGTATTGTTTTTCTTGTCGATCTGCTCATAGGTGGCACCACCTGTAGGCCAAGTTAACATTTTCTGTTTCCCATGTCAAGGGATCTTGCTTCAAGATCTCGTTTGGGATTATTTTTTATGCCTATCTGCCTACACATGGCGCTACCTGAGGGCCAAGGTAAAATTGCATTTCCGGACAGTAATTGTTGGACCTTAATGGATTCTTTTAAATTTGGTATGTGGATACCCTCAAGTTATCTTATGGGGCCATGTTAATGATGTTTTCCCTAAGTTTTACGTTTTTACTTTCTTCACAAATTATGAATGTTTCCTTTACTAAAGATGCAAAAGGCATGCCTCCAATCGTATTCGATCGACTGTATCTAGTTGCATATGCATTCCTTGTGACAAGATGTTGATTGGTATTGCGTTTCAGAAAGATCTGCCTGTTGGTGGCACCATTAGGGTTCTTTCCGCTCTTTTCTGCTGCAAGCAATAACTTTGAAACGCTTGGAAATGTTGCTCGAAATTTGGTTTCCGGGTAATAACTTGAGCACTGCTCATCAAATTCTTCCCAAATTAGGCATGCATATACATTGTACCTTGCCACGAGATGTTGCTTGGGAGTGCGTTATCCGCTTCTGCTCAGAAAGTGATGCCACCTGATGACAAAATCTGAGATTTGTTTTTGGCCAATAACTTGAGAACTGCATGCTCATCGGATTCTTCTCAAATTTAGCATGCATTTACATGTACCATGCCGGGAGATGTTGCATGGCATTGCCTTTCACTCACTTGCACTTACAGGTGGTGCCACCTGGTGGCAAAATCCCAAATTTGTCTCCGGGTAATAACATGACCTAAGATGTCGCTTGAGATTGCATTTCGCCCACTTGCGCCTATAGGTGGCGCCATCAGGTGTTAAAATCAAAATTTGTTTTCAGCTATTAACTTGAGAACTGCTCATCGGAATCTCCTCAAATTTAGCATGCATGATTGCGTTTCGCTCACTTTTACTTACAGGTGGTGCCACTTGGTGGCGAAATACCAGATTTGTTTCCGGGTAATAACTTGGGAACCGCTCGTCAGATTCTTCTTAAATCTGGTATGAATATATCGTGACATATGATGTCGCTTAGGATTGCGTTTCGCCCGCTTGTGCTTACAGGTAGCACCACCTCGTGTCGAATCTAAATTTGATTTCGCTCATCAGGTTTTTCTCCAATTTGGTATGCAGGTACCATGCTATGATATGTCCCTTGAGATTGTATTTCACCTGCTTTTGCATACTGGTGGCGACACCTGGTGGAAAAAACTGAAATTTGTTTCTGGCAATAATTTGACAACTGCTCATCGGATTCTTCTCAAATTTGGTATTCATGTGTCATAAGATGTCACTTGGGATTGTGTTTCGCACACTTGTGCATACAAATCTAAATTTGGTTTCCGGGCAGATTCTTCCCAAAGTTTGTATGCTGATACACCATGTCATCAAATGATCCTTGGGATTGCATTTCGCCCACTTGGACCTACAGGTGGCGACACCTGGTGGCAAATTTAAAATTTGGTTTCCGGACAATAGGTTGAGGATGCATTCAGCTTCTTGTCAAATTTGGTTTTCCTAATATGCCTTGAGATGTCACTTGGGGTCGCTTCTCGGTTACATACATGTAATTTCCATGCTTCATTGCATGGAAGCTAATTTACAGAAGCAAAAAATGTTCAGTCAACCGTTCTAAGTTGATTTTAAAACTTGGGAAGGCAGAATTAAGACCCTCTACATCCAACGCCTATGAAGTATAGCAGTTGCCTCCCTCATGTATATCCCCTCGAGACCAACAATGCTAAAAAATATTGCTGCCATTTCGGCGGGGGACTTGGCATCCTCTGGCTGCTTGTTAAAAGTACCAGGGGGTGGGCAGCCATTTTCCCTCCAGCCTTTTCTTACAAATTTGAAGAAAAAAAATATAATCCTTATAGCTGAAATACACAAAAATGACAAGGATCATAGCGAATAGATATTTATGAATTTCTATATTAAAAATGTAAAATTCTGTCTGAAATAGCTATTTTTGTGTGAGATGGGGGTTTTGTCCGACTTTTCAGTTTTGGGGGTTTTGTCCGTGGGTGTATTGTCCTAGGGGGTTTTGACCGCTGGGGGTTTTGTCCGGATCCCTAGTCGGGTATATAGGTTCACGCACCCCGGTGAATCCAGGCTGTGAGGAGAATGCCAGGGCGTTAATCACTCTCAGCATGTGACTGTAGGTATGGTAGTCTCTTCTGACAGGATGGGGACAACCCTGTTCAGAGGTTGCGTCAAATTAACGTCATATAATCTTCCTCGATGACAATCTTCCTCGGCCATCATTCTCAACATACAGGGAATGTGTGGACCAGAGAACACTCCAAAGAAATTACAAAATTATACACAAATGGCCGTGATTTCTTGTTATCCGGTCGAATACTTCGCTTGGAACACTTTTCTAAAGCTACCAGGAGACAAAATACTTCAGATAAAATCAAACAAAGTCAACTGGCTTATATTTCCAACATTGACCAACCCATGACGAACCTTAGCATTTCACCTTAAAGCCAATATTCTAAAACCGAATGAAATTACTCACCAAACACAAATGCATTACAACTTTCCCTTTTGCCTCGCTGTGACAAGCAGAGATTTTGGCTTCATCACTGTAGTCAAACCTTTGAGCTGAGAGAGAATTAAAACAAGGGTTATTAACTGGTATTAAATGCTGGATGACAAAATATGATGTTGATGTTTATGTTCATGATTAACTGGGGCATGGAACAAATATAGTTGGCCCCAAAGAATGGTGTTCCAGTCTGAGGAGCAGATTATCTTGTAAGAAAGCTATGGCCCTGGTCATTTATACCTTCATGTCATTCCCGAGTAATCCTAAGAGACTCAGAACTTTTACAAGCAATAAAGCAGAAATTCCCACTTACCAGTATCCTCAGTCAGAACGTTAAGATTTACAGGAGAGCTGAAATACAATATTGCGCTTATTAATAGGTAGAACAGATGTTTCTCATGAATACTAAATGTTTGTTCAATTTGAAAAAAGGATTTCTTTTCAATAAATTGTTTTGAGAGAAAACTTTCGTTTATATTCTCATCTCACACACCTGTATGGTTCTTTTACCTCATACAACAATGTGATTCTTTGCCTGACACACCAATACGGTTCCTTACCTCACACGCCAATAATTTCCCTTACAATACACTAATACGATTCCTTACGTCACACGCCAATAAGTTCCCTTACAGCACACACCAATACGGTTCCTTACCTCACACGCCAGTCAGTTCATTCCTTACAACACCCACCAATACGGTTCCTTACCTCACACGCCAATAATTTCCCTTGTAACACACTAAAACGGTTCCTTACCTCACACACCAATCAGTTCCCTTACAACACACACCAATACGGTTCTTACCTCACACGCCAGTCAGTTCCCTTACAACACACACCAATACGGATCCTTACCTCACACGCCAGTCAGTTCCCTTACAGCACACATCAATACAGATCCTTACCTCACACGCCAATAATTTCCCTTACAATACACTAATACGATTCCTTACGTCACACGCCAATAAGTTCCCTTACAACACACACTAATGCGGTTCCTTACCTCACACGCCAGTCAGTTCCCTTACAACACACACCAATACGGATCCTTACCTCACACGCCAGTCAGTTCCCTTACAACACAAACCAATACGGTTCCTTACCTCACACGCCAATAATTTACCTAACAACACACTAATACGGTTCCTTATCGCACACGTCAGTAAGTTCCCTTACAACACACACCAATACGGTTCCTTACCTAACACGCCAATAATTTCCCTTGCAACACACTAATACGGTTCCTTATCTCACACTCCAATAATTTCCCTAACAACAGTTCCCTTACAACACAAACCAATATGGTTTCTCACCTCACACGCCAATAAATTTCCTTACAACACACACCAATCCGGTTCCCTACCTCACACGCCAGTCAGTTCCCTTACAACACACACTAATATGGTTTCCTACCTCACACGCCATCAGTTCCCTTACAACACACACCAATACGGTTCCTTAACTCACACGTCAATCAGTTCACTCACAACACACACCAATACGGTTCCTTGCCTCACACGCCAATCAGTTCCCTTACAGCACACAGCAATACGGTTCCTGACCTCACACGCCAAGGAATTCCCTTACAACACACACTAATATGGTTCCTTACCTCACACGCCAATCGGTTCCCTTACAACACACACCAATACGGTTCTTACCTCACACGGCAATCAGTTCCCATAAACACACACCAATACGGTTCCTTACCTCACACACCAATATGGTTTTCCACTCTCATCCAACATGGTTACGTCCAAAATCACTACATTCTGTAGTATAAAAACAACAATTAACTCGACATTGTTGGTACCATGACACAATATTTCCTTGTATATCGCTTTGGTCTATCAAAGTGTAAAATGAACTGCAATGACGTAATGGCCAAGTTGAAGTTAGCAGTCGAGGCGGCATTTGAACTGCTGATCTTTCTTCTATTGCTATGTATGTATTTCTATTGCTATGTATGTATTTCTATTGCTATGTATGTATTTATGATGGACATTATGTAGGTATACAGATGTTGGGGATTGATTAAAGAGGCAAATGAATTGAGAAATAATCAAACTATTCATCAAAATAAATGAAAATTTTTAGAAAAGATTGAGAGAGAGAAATAAAATAATCTGAGAGAAATATGTGAAGATTCGAACCAGCGACCGTCGTGGCCGAAAATGACCACTGCAACTTCATGCTATGATGCATTCATATTAATGACTGAAATACCGTTTATACCTGGAACTTTCCTTTGAATGTGTCAGTTTTCCATGGGAATATTGGTTTCTGGGCGATTCGGCTGTGGCGTGATGTGTCGTCTGCTTGTATCAAATGGAGAACAGCATAACCACCAACTGAAAGTAAATCAAGGCATCGAATTGTGAAGGTCGTATTGGTATGTACACCTGATACAAATAGTTTGGAAGTAATTGCTCAGATACCCCCCTGTACAAATGTTGGGCCCTGGTAGTTAGTCCGACATGCAGTCCAGACATTTATTTTGCCAGAACATGTAACTAGACAAATTGTTGCCCTCAGGTTGATCTAACTCGAGACGGCATCTACCCACTGAGCCAGGGTGTGTAAAACGCCAGATCTGGATTGTATTTCTTGCAAGAATTTTGAGCGGGAAAGGCGCGAGAAGTTGATATGAATATTCCGGTTGGGTGAAGGAAATCTAATTTTGAGTCATGAGCTTCGGCTGCAAAATACAGTCACGTCGCCAGTTCTGACCCACCAAAGTGAAATTTTCATATTTTTCTTAAGAAAATAGTTTGATTGGCAAAACCATTATCAGGATCGCAGTACAACTGTCTATAGAATTTACTAACAAAGTAACTTGGCTGGTGATGAACTGAACTGTAGGGAATATAAGATGACATTTCTTAATGGAAAGTGTCAGACACAAGGCTATTCTATGGCTAACAACTTCTTTCTTGCTGTGGAGCTGGATATACTTCCAAGTTTTTCAAAGATTAGAGGTGTCGGATCCGACCAAAAACAGTCACCAGTTCCCATTCAGCATCGTTTTGACATTGACTTTTGACCCAGATGTATACAAATGTGATCGTCAACATAATAACATTTTCCCCAAAATATAGGGTCCTAGCTAGACATTTCGTTTTGCATGCCTTCATCTCTTTAGTAAACATATGGTGTTAAAGAATGTAGGTTGGGGTTGACAGTGATATCGTCGAGCTGATCATATTGGCAAGATAGATTGAACACGGACTCGAAAAAAAGTTAAATCGCTGGTACTTTTAGTTTAATTTACCTATGAATAGCAGATTATGGAAAAGCAATGCTAATCATCACTCGAGTTATGAATACATGTAGTGAACGCTGCGTTCGCCGGACTTTTTGAAGCCATGGTACGACACAGCTTGGCCATCCATTGGATGACGGTGGTTCGGAACAAGATCCGTCAGTTGATATCAACTAAGGGGAGGGTAGCCTTTAGAGTGACACTCGAGTGAATACAGTTATGACAGATACGTAGTACCATATGATAATCATATGTTAGAAACAAAACATCAAAACTTTGATCGGAAGCGCTAGCAGATGACATTGTTATGCAGACAGCTTTGCAGACCCCCTTAATAGATCGGTCTAAGTACAAGGATCATGACCGCCGCCATGATCCTTGTACTTAGATCGATGTATAGAGTGGGTCTGCAAAGCTATCTGCTACCAAAACCAATGATTGCATAAGATAATTTAGCCCTGATTGGAAGGTTGATCAACTTGCTCGAATGCATCAAATATTTTGAGATTTCGCGTGATCTTGTTCGTGACCAGAAACAGTGTTTTAGGAAGTGGATCGGAACCGACACTGGATCGGAACTGGTGACGTCACTGTAGTTGTTCTCGAAAAGACCAATCTCACCTAACTGCTGACGCTCACAGTGTAGACATCTGAACTGTTCACTCCAGAAGGATTTTCTCTGATTTCTCAACTCAACTGTACACGTATAGTCATGGAGACCTGCACGGAAAAGTCAAACACTTGTAAACAAAACCTGATTGAATTCAAGATTGAAATCGTCACTGCCAATGAGAAACTGACCATCAAATACTCTTGCGAGTCAAATCCTGGGATGGAATATCTGGAAGCTACTGACAATTCGACTCGTATCATCTAGATTCAACAGGGTATTTCTTCCCTTTTGATGATTTATCCGAAGGACACAATGCACAATCAAGAACTCATTATATCAAATCTCAAAATGAATATGTTTGCCATGACTTGGATTTAGTAACATTTCACAGCGCTGAATTGAAATTACTGCTGCACGCGCACACCCACTCCTTAGTATGTTTAACTCTCATAAGATGTATTTTCATTAATCTATTCTGGATTGACAGAGTTGGTTGCACTGTGTTGGTGAACCCCACGCGCCCACGACTTTAACAAATAACATCACTCTCTTGTCGGTTTTAGAATTCATCAGCTGTCCGGACAGATTTAACTCGAAGTGTCAAAGCCCAAAGACGACAACTTCCAAACATTTCGTCCGAGAATTTGATACTTTGATACATCGAATCGAAATGCAAAAATGACTGTACATTCTTTTAATCACCAATACTATTGTAGGGTTCAGCGACTTGTGAAAAGTCGATGAACTGTAGGAATCTAATGACGTTATCTCCATGGGGGATGGCTAGATATCCAATGGTATATGGTTAAGGATTAAAATTACACTGCACCCTGCGACTCATGATACATTTTGCAAAAGGTATAACTAGAGGTTCCGCTTTGACCCTTGAGTTGCCGCTCCGGCATGAAGCCTATGCTGGTTGTTTTTTTAACAAAAACATACGTCTCCCCCATCCTCCCACCCTGCCTTGAATGGGCACATTATTTAAGGGAAAGTGCTATAAAATGAATGCAATAAGTATCTTAAACAAAGCTGCGTATCTAAAAATATTAATCACAAAGAAGCGATACAAGTAGATGAACGGATGGACAGACACCGGACACGGATGCATGCATGCACACATACACCAAAACCTGATCAAATGCGGGGGCTATGCCATTGAAGCTTCCATCCAAGTTTGGTGAAATTCCGTCCAGTAGTTCTCCAGATATCTTGCAGACAAGCCCTGTATATACATGTACAAGTAGATGGACGGACGGACGGACACTGGACATGGATGAATGCACGCACACACACCAAAACCTAATCAAGTGAGGGGGCTATCCCACTGAAGCTTCCATCCAAGTGGGGTGAAATTCCGTCCAGTAGTTCTCAAGATATCTTGCAGACAAGGCCTGTATATACATGTACAAGTAGATGGACGGACGGACGGACACCGGACATGGATGAATGCACGCACATACACCAAAACCTAATCAAATGAGGGGGCTATCCCAGTGAAGCTTCTATCCAAGTTTGGTGAAATTCCATCCAGTAGTTCTCCAGATATCTTGCAGACAAGCCCTGTATATACATGTACAAGTAGATGGACGGACGGACGGACGGACGGACACCGAACACGGATGAACGCATGCACACACACCAAAACCTAATCAAATGAGGGGGCTATCCCAATGAAGCTTTCATCCAAGTTTGGTGAAATTCTGTCCAGTAGTTCTCCAGATATCTTGCAGACAAGCCCTGTATATACATGTACAAGTAGATGGACGGACGGACGGACACCGGACATGGATGAATGCAGACACACAAACCAAAACCTAATCAAATGAGAGGGCTATCCCACTGAAGCTTCCATCCAAGTGGGGTGAAATTCTGTCCAGTAGTTCTCAAGATATCTTGCAGACAAGGCCTGTATATACATGTACAAGTAGATGGACGGACGGACAGACACCGGACACGGATGAATGCACGCACATACACCAAAACCTAATCAAATGAGGGGGCTATCCCAATGAAGCTTCCATCCAAGTTTGGTGAAATTCCATCCAGTAGTTCTCCAGATATCTTGCAGACAAGCCCTGTATATACATGTGCAAGTAGATGGACGGACGGACGGACACCGGACACGGATGAATGCACGCACATACACCAAAACCTAATCAAATGAGAGGGCTATCCCAATGAAGCTTCCATACAAGTTTGGTGAAATTTCATCCAGTAGGAGATTATATCTTACGAGGGGATGGGGGTGCGAGGGGATGGGGGTGCATGGTGTTAGGAATTCCGACTTGTGTTATCTTTCTTCTGTGCAATATTTGGGGATGTCACTTATATCTATCATCCCCAAAGGTATATGTTTCCTTACAGAACACATTATACACGTATCGAACGCTAACAGGTAGTTTTGCTGTTTCCAGCGCAGTTTCATTTTTCAGTGTCCATGTTTTCGTAAGTGGAAATATTCTGTAATTATTATCTTGTGCACGCATTGTCTATTCAATGCTCTCAATGATCACCTGAACAAAACAAAAGAGACAAAACGGGCTTCACTACAACAAACAGGTTTTAATTTTGGAGCCTAACAATTTACATGTGACTTTCCCAAATACAGCATTGTCTTGTTTGGGAATTCAGTGATCGTTGATCATTTGACCCAAATTCAACAGTGTGTTGATGGTAGTGGTATGTCCGACGGACACAATGCAGTGGAGAGATCACATTTCAAAACAAATATGTATACCATGGCTTGTATTTGGTAACATTCCACAGGGCTGAGTTACAACCTCGAGTCAAGATTCTTGACAAGTGACCTTAACCGTTGACCCCTACTTTGGTACTCAACACATTTTATCTTCCCCTAATGTATCCACTCAACAAAAAAAGTTCAATTTCCATTTATGTCCTGATTGTTGGGTCACAATGACCTTGACCCCATTTTTTGATACTCGAAACATTGTCTCCCACAAATGTATCCAATGTATTGTGATTTTTAATGATTTGGCAGATATTGGGGTCACAATGACGAACTCAATTATGGTAGGCGACAAATCTTCTAAACCTAGTGTATCAGGTCACAAACAAATTTCAATGATCTTCTGCTTTTCTGGGCCACAGTGACCTTGGACTTTGACCTCGACCTCAGGTTTGGTATGCGACACATCGTCTCCCCGTAGCTGTATCCACTCACAAAAGATTGAACAGAATACTGTCAAAGATATAAAGACGGACAGATTCTACGACAGATTCATAGCACTTCTCAACCCAACTAAATTACAACTTAGATTGGTGGACATTTTTCTTTCGCTAACATCGTGTAGAGAGACCCAATTGTAAAACAATCAGAGCTCATAATAGGCAGAGCGTTTTTGAAAGTAGCTTCTATGTCAAAATTAGGTTCCCGAGTGATTCAATTATCAGAGATCACATCGTACTCTATTTAAAATAGACCCGATGTCGTTCATCATTGAATACTAATTATAAAAGATCAACTGTAAACGCCCGTCCTTGTATGGGTTGGAGGTCATCAATTATAAACAAGTGAGAAATGACTACATTGTAGTCAAAACCTGCGGCAGTGGCAATAATACAGTCAAAGGCATATCAGCGGAGGTGGTGGTAATTGTAGAAAAAAGCGCCATCTGCCAGTGTTTTCATGCCAAGGGAAGTAATTTCCAACTACTAACCCACAATTGTAGGAATTGCGTAATAGGTCTGATGTCATAATTATTCACTTTCCCCGTTCAAAATCCAACGATTTTGACTGGTCCGTGTCGTCTATACTGAATTGACAGACGAACTCACAATGATCGCTTTGGCAATGTCTTGGTACAAGTATCGTGTATGCCAAGTTTCAAAACATTCGGTTCACCCGTTGATTTATGCAAGTCAAAAAGGCTTTCAATTATTAATAAATTTCAAGGATTTAGTCATAGCGCGAAAATATACGCTCTTTAGTCACCCTTCTAGCTTACTTTGCCGAGCAAAATGGAAAATTTATATTTCCTTCAAAGTTAATTTTCAATGAATTTAGTATCAGGTCTATCACTTTGATCTGTGAAACTATGGAATGGGGTTGAAGGATTTATCGAACTGTACAAGAGGTATAATGACACTTTTTACTATTCAAATTGAGGCCTGTGACAGTCCTGATATTCGATATTTGACAACGAGGTCAAACAGATCACTTGTTAGTATCTACTAATATATGACGTGATTCCATTCATAAAACTGATTGACAAAGTAACGTAAATTGTGAAGTGTAGAACCAATAAATTCTAGCAGAAATGGGCTCTGACTTGAGAGAATGATGTCAAATGCAATATGTTTCTGCCCATTGTCTGCTGATACACATAAGTATTGAATTTACGGGAGTGATTTTTGCTAATCTAAAAGGCGTCTGAATGCCGAAGAGGACGGGAACATCAATACCAGCGAAGCAAGGCCCTGGCTTGCGAGAATGAGGATAGAGTGTTTCGAAAGAGGATCATTCAAAATAGCTATGCGCCAAATTTCATGCGTGTAACCGAAAGTCCACAATATAACTGCACAACTATGATGTATTGTTCGCTCACAGGGTTGTCTAACTCATTAAATACTAAATAGTCATTTCTGTATTTAAAACCAGCTGCGCATAAAGTCAATTTTGAGTATTATTAATGAGTCGGTATAGCTAAGACAGTAAGTGCAACTCCAGGGATTGGAGGGTCATTGTTTCGATTCCCACAGAGGGTTAAATTATTCTTCCTTTCAAAACATATTTTCACATATGCGAATTGCTTGAGGGTAAAGTTAAACATCATACCAAATTGTCATTTCTATAAGTTAAACATCTTTATTCGGCGAAAGTTGGTGAGTTGTTCCCTTAATTCTAAAACGTAATAGTTGCGTTTTCATGATGCATGATCTATTGATACCTAGTATTATCCGATGTTAATGATAATGACAATGCGTTACTTGTCTACTTCTTCACCAATTTGTGAATTATCTAGATTGAGTAGATAAAATGATTACTAGAAGTAGTGAACTTATTTTTCTACTTATTAAGACAGTAGACTATGACTGTATGCAAATTAGCTGAACCACTGACAAGGTTGCGGCTCATCTTCCTTGGTATATAAGCAATTCAAGGATCTCAAAGTGTATATACATATACATACTGTTCGGTGAAAATGGTAATATCTGAAGCCAAAGATGAGGTGTCGATCGACAGCTTTTAAGCGACTGACGTAGGAGAATTGAAGTCTGAACGCAAATCAACGAAGCAATAATTCATGCCACCGAATATAGTTGCAAATGAATTCAAACGTGCCTGAAGGCAGGGTTGTCATGTGAGATCGGAGGTTGAGAAGAAAAATGTGGCAGAGATCACACTCTCTTAACGCATGCGTATTTCAAAAAGGAAGAAGAACAACAACAACAACAACAACGCGAGCCTCCCGTAGACCTGCGTGCCGCAGGTAATAATATCAGATCCAGAGCTCAAGATTTCCCATTTTCAGCAAGGCTTCGAGAACTCACCATATGATGTGTCCACGTCATCAACAACTGGTGTTTGCAGAGGAGGTACATAAACGCTGAAAATAAATCAATTTAATCTGATTGACCCAACTGTTTCCAAGATCACCATACACATGGTTGGGTTCTATAATATTTGAGCACCGTACAACCTAATTCCCTTAAATTTCGCTATATTGAATAATCCATACTAAGCTGTATGAAATAACAGGCGAGTTCCTTCGAGTTCAGTATTTGGTAGGAAGTAGTTTAATTCAAGCACTACAAAAAAAATTCATCAGAGGTTGCCCACTTAATTGCGACATGGGTTATGAGGTGGTGGGCGCCCAATTGTTTTGAGCCAGTTTAAGTTTAAGTTCCACCACCACCAACGCCCCTCTGTCCCATCCTAATCTCCCATTACAAAGTGCTGATTCTACGCCAGATTGTATACTAGTGGACCCCATACAGTCAGATATACTCACTAATTGCATCGGGGTTTTAAATGTTTGTGTGCATGACTCAATCAACATCGTCCGTTATCAAACGAAACAGAGTGGGATAAGGTTATAGCAGCCAAACTTGTGCTCTTGTAGAGGCCCAGTCTCACGATGCGATTTGTAGTAACAACTCGGTGGGGGAATCCCCCGATTTGTAGTATGCAACTAATCGCATAAAATAGGACCTGCCCTATTTCATACGACTTGTAGCATGCGACTAAAATCGGACGAGTGTTCTCACGATGCAACTGAGTTGTATGCTACAAGTTGTTACTACAAATCGCACCGTGAGAATGGGCCTTAAGATGTGCCCTTGTACGGTATGCTCTTGTAATGTGTGCTCTTTCGGAACTGTTGAGCTACTTGTTCATGATTCTATGAGATATACTGGATGCATTTCCCATCTCTCTCATATGCAGATATAAACGCTTCCAATGTCGGTCGAAGTCAAACAAATCTAAATGCGCAATGCGTTCTGAGGATGTTACTAGTACACTGATAAATCTAAAATTCGATTATAGTGAAAATGCCAGGATGAGACTCTTGGGCTGACCAGGTGTGTACAAAAGATGACGACAAACAACTTACCTGCTATTTGTGCCGAGGAGACATCTCTGCACGATTTGGTTATGGTGTATATTATACGAGACAAAAGCCAGTTCTGATCCACCCTAGATAGAAAAATTATCAAGTCGTAGCAAAAAGATAGTTTACTTTGACTGTTATATTCCTAAACCCGGGTAAATAAACATACGGTAAAACGCATGTATGGAAAGAGCTATTGTTTCAACATGAAAGGATTCATGTCACCAAAAGTTCAGACGATGACCACTTCCGAGTCAATTCAAGCCTATAGACAATTCTTTTTTGCAATATTGAAAACACGATTCAATGTCAACTTTATTTGGTCTATTATGCATGAAAAACATACCCCATTTACTAGTATTTATAACTAATATATACTTTTAAATATTTTTTCTATGATACATAGATCTGTTCTGAGACTACTCTAAGCCATAAGGGATTTGTAATAATAGGTCCGGATGAAACCTTCATTACTAGGTATCTTATAGGAAGAAGCGATGTCGATCAAAATTTTTTTCATTAAAAAATAATTGATTTGGTCTCGCTCTATTGTTCTCATAACCAAAAGCATCTGTGCCTTTTTTTCTTTACTCCACTTACCGCCCATGTCCCAACCATGAGACCAGAAGGTAAAATGGAGAGATGAACCGTGTCGTCTTTGAATACTGGTGGGTGGTTCTTCGACCAACTCTCCCAATAGATGTCCTCCACAAATAGCAAAGACCTCTGATACGGACTGAAAGATAAGAGACGGAATTTACACATCACATCACATCATCATAGTGTAATAATACCTACCAAGCGTAGTGGGAAATTGGGGCCCTCAGAACACAGGTTCAGAGAGGAGCAAGAGGAGGAGGAGAAGAAGAAGCAAGGGTATCAGCAGGATGAAAAAGGACATGAATATGGAAGGAGAAGCACGATCAGTTGTATAAAGAGTTGCGAACTGCTTCGGGATCATGATCAGGATGTAAGAGCGAAAAATTCTACCAATCAGAATCAATTATAGAGCCGCCATGTTTGATCAAGTGTCTATAAAAATTCGTAAAGAATCGTCGGCCATGCTTGACTTCATGCCTATTTGTAAGAACCACCGCCATATTTAAGTAAGCGATACTTTGGCTAATAAAACCTTCCATAACGTTGAGAAAAGGCATCGCTTCTCTCGGGGGCTTCGATCATATACAATAAGATATTTCATCTAACCTACAACGTTTCTGCTAATGTCTATGGTGAAGGTGAAGTGACCTATGTACGCATATTAAAAAGCGGAGATACTGAACGGACCACAAGCTAAAATAGTATCATCATCGATCAAGGTCTGGGACGATGTGAAGTTTTGCGCATCATCCACAACTTCGTTTATAACCCGTAATCTCTCAACCCCGGAACATATACATTTGGCAAAAGGTAGTCAAAATATTTATAGAGAGAGAAGTCAGATTCATCTACGTTTTTGGAACAAAAGTAAATTCGAATTCAAAGCGTGTGTATCCAACCAATAATGGTTTCGCACATGACAAAAAAATTCTAAATGAAGGATATCTATATCGCGCTGAATTAGCTGATAACCAATATGGATGACTGCGTTAAAATTGTAAACAGTTGAGATGAATGATTTGTCGACGAGTTATCGAACATGAGCAGAATGAATGCCATCCAGATGGAGAGCGTCACAACTTTTCTAGCGCCTATCATCAACAAGTTGATCTAACAAAATTGTGCAGAATGTGAAATAGATCATCCAAGTCAACGAAATCATCTGTTCATAATGATATAATGGGAGCCAGTCCATGAAAATTCAATCAAACTTTATCTTCATTAAATTGAGAGCGTTTACATCACCGGAGTCATTTTCAGTGGTACACTATTTAAATTGTCGTGTCATCAGCGTACGATTAAACCGTTCTACAACACACATGCACCTTCGTCTGGTTGAAGGTGTGATAAAAGGCTTCATTCGGTTTCATGTCGAAAGTCTCGGTGATGTTTTAATCGAAATGCGCAATGAATATACATGTATATAGTAGTGTTGCTTCGGTATGATGAAGGCATTCGAAAGTTATTCGGGTGAACAACACGTGGTGAAAGAAAATATAAAGACCATGAAGGAAGAAGAAATCGACAAACACATACCTGCATTCTAGCGGCTTGCCTTTCTCGTAAAAAAGGGGGTTGATGGAATATACGAGAATTTTTCTAATTTGACTCATGGCTGGGGCCTCCAGGCTGTACCATCGTAAGGTATGAGACATGGGAAATTGGAAACGGTCCCTCGTCATGAGGCAGTAATCCCGCCCACTTGCGTCCCTTAGTACCAACTGCCAGTCCAAACCAAGCAGACTGATTCCAATGGAGTGTTAAAACATGTATTAGTTCAGTGTATGTACGGTAGTTTTAGTATCAACAGATTTCTCTACCATGACATACATTCTGAGAAGTGTTGGAGGTTTTCATGCTTCTTCGGTTGGTTCCTCATGGTTTTGAGTAGGGGTATGAAACCACATTGAAACATCAAATAGAGCGACAAGATTTGTTCTCTTTAATATAAAAGCTTCCTTTGTTTCGCTATTCACGAGCAGTTTAGAACCAAATTAGGTTCAGGCCTAATTGTCTTTGCACAAAAACATTTGGATTTTAAAGAATCACCAAACAACTGAATATCTCTGTTTGCCAAAGAACCAAACCAGGTCAGACATTACCAAATCCTAGATTATTTCGAAGAACTGTAGTATATAAACCGACGGAAACGCATTTCGATTGAAGTAAATATTACTGAAAAAAACGGGACGTTATTGAAACGCCAATGTAAAGTAAAATGCCTTCTGAAGAAAACATGAAATCGAATACAAAAACGATATATAACGGACTTTTTATAAGATGAAAGGACTTCACTTTTAAAGATCAAAACCATCATTTTTTTAGTGTTGTCTAGTAAAAATATACCTGCTCATGCATAAGAAATATTTGTCCGAATATCCATGATGCACAAGTTAACGAGATTTCAGAGGCGGATATATGTGAGTGCTAGGGGCCGTGTGGTCATGTCATTCTAGATGTCCACATGAACAGCTGCAATAAAAGCGTGACTGAGACACAACTCATCACAGGGGTCATTTGGGTTCTTATGATGTTTTGAGATATGCGGTCAGAATATTGGGCTGTGAGGTCATATGACTTGTGTTTTTGTTGGAATTTTTCAAAATGTTGCACGAATTCACCCCTAAAGTGAAGAAAACTCATATATGTCCACTTCTGCATCCCATCGGCATGTGCATTATGGATAATTTCGTACTTACTTTTCTTGTGCATGAGCAGTTACATTTTTACTCTACTATTATTTTGGTACTGAAATAAAGATGTTTCTTCCTGATGCAACCACCCGTAGTATGGAAATCCCATCTTAGCGCCACTAGTCCTTTTGTGCAACCAACACAACGATGAAATCAATGGTAACAGACTTACCCGATGATATTAGTGGTCTCTCTGGGTAGACCGGTATAGGGGTGGATCTTCTTCAGCTGTCGAATTGCCCTTTTGTTTCTTTGTTCTGAACACCTTCAGGCAATTAAACAAGGAAACAATATGTGAAATAATTTGGAGGGATAGCATAGCTAAGCTCTATCGGCCGCAAATCTCGAACATCGTTCACATCGCGTCAGTCGATCGCCCGGACAATCTGTTCCAGATTCTCGGCGCGACGCACGAATTTTTCAGAGCTTTGCTTTGAGATGGTATTTCTGTGATACGGTTCAAGTTCACTGAGATAGGGTCGAACTCGACTCTAAAGTACATCTCCAGTAAGAATTATCGAAGATTGAAAGCGACTATTGCGAGTAATCCGAACAGGGCCGTGTCCGCCCCTCTTATCATATTCCAGCCATTTCGGTCCGTGTAACCTTGCACAATTCAATTTTCGTTTTTCGTTTTTGGTTTCTCAAAATCAAAAATTGAAATTTGACCGTCAATTTTCAATTTTCGTTTTTTGTTTCTGTAATCTCAAAATCAAAAATTGAAATTTGACCGTCAATTTTCAATTTTCGTTTTTTGTTTTTGTGATCTTAAAATCAAAAATTGAGATTTGACCGTCAATTTTCAATTTTTGATTCTGGGATTACAAAAACAAAAAACGAAAATTGATATTTGACAGTCAATTTTCAATTTTCGTTTTTCGTTTTACTTGACGCAAAAATGAAAATCAAATATTGAAAATTGCCTCGAGTTGTCCGTTTTTCGTTTTTTGATTTTAACTTTGATGTATCAATGTTAAGTTCGCACGTGGACGGGTTATGATGTCACTTCCGGTATGACGAGTAGAATAGAAAACGCAAATCGTGTCGTATAAGAGGTGTGGAGCGTGAGAGGCCTGTGGCCCACCAGGCCATCCTCGGGAGCCAGTGTATTGATCGATTTGTTAGGGTATCTATGCATTGCCTTGGTTAGTTGCCCACGGTAGTTCTGGATAAAACAGAGATCAAGGGGTATCCTCTAAATCAAACCAATTATTGAACAGGCTCAGCAAGCTCATTGTGCCAAACCACTAGCTGCAATGTTTGAGATGTGACATCGCTGGCATAACTTTGATGTCAGACTGAAATCGTCATCGAGAGTCAAAGCAAAAAACCGCCGGCTTGGGATACCGACATGCTAACCTCGGGAGATGAAATGTTTGAGATTGAGGCAAGGACTCAAAAACTCACTCGAATCATCAAAAATGTCCGGGTAAACCCTGTGAGAGGATTCACGATTTACCTGGACTTGTGAAGATGCACCAGACAGGTCTGGATAGGTGGCATCCCGCATTTGTCATTGGTTATTGGCATTGAGTCAATCAGGACGCAGTCTTAGATTTTCTCATTTCTAAAAATAGATGTTTAGAGCGTATACAAAAGCGAACAGCATTCCTGCACACAACCGCTATTTGTTATTGATTCGAAATATAGTATTCATAAAGATACCAACAAAGATTTAATACCAATAAGAGTAAGCATCGCGGTGATGGGCCGCGAAATCCGTATATGGCCAGCGTTCCGTAAACCATCATTCAAACAAGCACACAAACGTCACGTTTGATGCCAGACGTCTGACTGCTTCAACGCTTCAGGTCCAATCTTCATTCTCTATTTTTGGGACCTGAATCGTTGGAGCGTTTACATGCCCGTCAACGTTCAGCGTCAAAACGCTTCAACGCTTTAGGTGCGGGTGTCAAAAGCTTCAACGTGTCGACGCGGGAAGTTACTTTTGGGGTTATGATTAGAGTACCCACGTATTTAATATTTTACCCTACTTTAATGAAACTCATATGTGTATCAACAGTGTTGTTCTCCATATAATGCTTCACACCTACTGCACGAATGCCTACTCACTTCTAGACATGCGCAGTTGGCCCATTATAATCTAGCTCGAATGCATGGCTCCAGGGATCTATAGTGTGGTGACACTCCCATATATTTCCATATTGTGCTCCACACCTGCCTAAACAATCCGATTTGCGTTTTCCATACTACTCCGCGGACCGAAAGTGACATCATAAGCCTTGCGCAGTTAACATTGATGCGTCAAAGTTAAAATCAAAAAACGAAAAACGGGCAAGTCGAGGCAATTTTCAATATTTGATTTTCATTTTTGCGCGAAGTAAAACGAAAAACGAAAATTGAAAATTGAATGTCAAATTTCAATTTTTGATTCTGAGAAACCGAAAACGAAAAACGAAAATTGAAAATTGACGGACCCATTTCAACAAGATATATACGATACTAAAGCTTCATTTTCGTCGCAATATCGGGCAACCCTCGGGAATATCCTTACATGAAGTATACACCGACTATGAGACAGACAGACTGACAGACAGAAGGCTGAACTTTCTATGACCGGCTACATTAATAGAGATACAGACAGTGCACACATGGACACACCGGATGTAGTCCCATGTGATAACTTACCGCTTGATACATTGAGACTTCCAATACGTGTATGGCATATCAGATGATGTGGACCGGGCGGGTTCTCCATATGATCCGACATGGATTTGGCAGATTTTTACCCACAGCAAACTGAAATAAAGATTTTATGTCGTATTTATAAATACCCAGTACATAAACATGCGTTCTAAATAGCATGTAAACTGCAGATCTCCAACAATACAGCCAGAGGGATGGTCACATTTTCCAGCAGAGTGAGTGAGTGAGTGAGTAGTAGGGTTTAACGTCGTTTTCAACCTTGTTCAGTCAGAACACGAGAGTGCTCACAGTTCCTATTACCCTGGACACTGATCAGCCCAGCCAGTACAGCACCCGGTCACCCATTCAAGTATTGACCGAGCTTTGATAGGGGTATAACGTCATCGCTCTGAAATAGTTGTATCTAATGATACCGCTCAAACCGGTGCTATACAGGGGCCGTGTGGTCACGTCATTCAATATGTCCACATGAACAGCTACAATAAAAGCGTAGCTGAGATATAAATCATCACAGGGAACACTTTTGCTTCTTGTGATGGTTTTAGAAATATGCAGTCAGTATGTTTGTCTGTGTGGTCATATGACTTCTTGTCAGTACGCCGGCATGGTTTTCCACCACCATTTTTATGTTGGATTTAATTGTTGCCAGTATATGGTGAGATTCTGCTGGTGGACGTTTCGTCCCCCAGACTTGCCCTCTGTACAAAATCATTGTAATTGTGACTTGTAAACATGGTGAGAATGAAGCGCTTGGTCGGCGTCGGGCCTCACATGTATTTGTTCTGAATACGAACTTGCATTCAATAACTACTCCCTGGTTTAGGTTGTTATTTTGCTATATGGCGGTCACATATTTCATCGTATTCCAACAGAGGACTTGATAGGGCTATTACATCATCGCTCTGAACTATTCTATTTAATACCGCTCAAGCCGGTGCTAGGAGCCGCGTGGTCATGTCATTCAATATGTCCACATGAACAGCTACAATAAAAGCTTGGCTGGGATACAAATCATGACAGGGATCACTTTTGGTTCTTGTGAGGGAAAAGCAAAGTCACGCGTCCGGCCCGTCTAATTTAGCAACGAGGAGGCGACCGGTGTACGGTATATGTAAATCTCATCTTCTCATATATTTCTGCTTGTTTCATCAGATTAATGTTATATTCTTTAGAAACCAGACTCTATATTACTATCTCCAGGTCTGTCTTCCCCATGCGGACCTCGACGTCTGCAAAACAATCATCCCCAAATCACAGAGAAGCTCTGTGATTGGTCAATACTCAGAACCCGGAAACGAGCTTCACACGCGACAAAGGTGACTCGTCATTAGCACATTAGGCCTAAGGTGATATCCAACATCAAATGAATGAGAAACAAATTTCACCAAATATAGACCATATCTATCCCCAAATGAAGGTGATGTATATCACCAAATGAAGGCGATATCCATCAGGTGGTGAAGTAAATTCCAGAGCACAAAAGCGCTACATCCACAACTCGTGCTTAGTGCTAAAGTTCTACAGGTTAGGTGAGTGAGCATGATTTAACGTCGCTGTTAACAACATTTCAGTCATATTGTGACGTTTGGGTCCTATTCCTTTTTACACCCGGAAACCCACGGGTAAGGTTCTATTCATTATTACATCCGGGAACCCCACGGGTGCCTCAGTTAGTCGCCCCTTACCACGCGCTGTCTGAGGAGCTGAAAAGTTCCACAATTCATAGTCCAACTTCGCTAAGACATAGCGTAAACTCCGTACGCGGATCCGGTTGAATATTGCCATTTGGTGTTGCGTCAACCTTCGCCCATGTTCACTCTGATCCGTTTTTCCTAATCGTCGTCGGGCGAGCCAGGATACTGTAACAGCAATATGTCGTGGAACACCTGTTTGAGCATTTTGATCGCATTTTGCAGGGCCTCGGTGGGCGGTAGCCAAATATCCTCTTCCAGGTGACGCTTGGTTTTCATAATGGACCTCTGTGTGGTGTCGCCTTTCATTTCAAGCTGTAGCAGGCTATACTATTCAGATATCGTCAAGGCTGTTTTTCTGAAGCGGGGGCGCAGCTGGGTGTACAACTGTTGTAATTTATCCTGTCCGGCGTTCGCGATCGTTGCAGCCCGAGTATTCTGCTGTCACCATACGATCCCAAAAGGTAGGTTCTTCCTCACTCCGGCTTCCCTGGGACGTAGGCTGACTATCTGAGATCAAGCTCTCCGTATCAGTAGATAGACTCTTAGCAGTCTCTGTTTCGGTATCAGTCGGCAGACTTTCAGAATCCGCTGGTATATTCTCAGCATCTGCATCAGCTTCTTGTGCCTCGGTGTCTTCAATCCTATGTATATTCTTCTGGTGTCGCATCATATCGTAATGTCTGGTGAACGTGCGTTCGCACTCAGAGCAAGAGTAAGCCATATTGACGATTGAACGTCGACTGTGCACGTTTTTTTGGACAGTAAATTGGAGCGATAGGCAAGAGGTGGGAAATATTGACGACGTCTGACGACTAAAAAGCAACCAAATGACTCCACAGGAAAGCTTCTCTTGGCACCTCACATTGTGCCGAGAATATGGTGGATTGTCGGACGTAGCGTTAGTATCTCAGCCGCGCTTTTATTGCAGATGTTCATGTGGAGACTATGAAGTATTCACACGGCCCCTAGCACTGGCTTAAGCGGAATCAGATACGCTAGCTCGGGAGCTGTGATGGCAGATCAGCTCAAACAATAACTTATCCGATATTAATGGATGAGCATCGAGGACGTCTGATGGGATAAACGCCTCAACATGGGGTAAACCTGGTTAATGCAAGAATACCCAGAAAAACTAACCTGTGATGCCCGACGTCGTACGGCTTGAATTTCCCACCAATAAACTCACATACATTTGTCGAATGACACGTACAGAGCGCGGGCCTTGGGGGTCTAACAGTCCACCAGCAGAATCCTACCGTATACAGGTAATAATTTGGAGCGATATGCAAGAAGTGGAAAAAAATTGACGACGTCTGACGACTGAAAATCAACCATATGATTCCACAGGAAAGCTTCTCTCGGCATCTGACATTGTGCCGAGAATACGGTGGATTCTCCGTCCTAGCCTTAGTATCTCAGCCGCGCTTTTATTGTAGCTGTTCATGTGGAGACTATGAAGTTCCACACAGCCCCTAGCACCAACTTAAGCGGGATTAGACACGCTGGCTCGGGAGCTGTGATGACAGATCAGCTCAAACTCTGATCTTACGCATGTCCGACGACGTAACGCCCGCCAACGCCTAGCTTAACTATTCAACGCCCTGATGAAATAGCTCAGAAGCTCTGATTGGTCTAGATATTCCAAGGAATTGACACTAATTCATCAATATGCAGTGACGTCCATCAACGACCTTAACCCCCGTCATTACGTCTTAATGCCCTATCTTCATGCCTTAACCCTGCTGCCGAGAATACAGCTAACGGTCAAGAACGAATATGAGAGATGCAGCGCTAAATGGCGACTTTTGATTGGACAAGAGCATACTTGAATTGTAAACATACCCAACGTGGCTCTCGCAGATTGGATGTGATGTAACATTGGAATACACTATATGAAAACTTGTGAACGTGTTATCTTTCTTTCATCTGTCTGCATCATGGCGTCAAGGTGTTGGGACGGGTGTTGAGGCGTTAAGATGGGTGTCAAGGCGTGAAGATGGGCGTTAACGCGTTAAGATAAGTGTTAAGGCGTTAAGATACGTGCTAAGGCGTCTCGTGGGGATTTCCCTCCTCTTGCTGCATGTATCGCTATGCAAATAACCTTGAAGTGCGGGGCATAGTCAGCACCTCCCAAACTGCCCTTTTTCTACTACAACTCCGTGCGTTTACACCTTTCACCCCCAGTCTAGCGCTACCCGACATGATCTATAAATAGAACAGGGTTTTCCCCCGAAAATTCCCCCAAAAAGTTCCTTGACATATAGAGCGATGACCTACAAGTTACAACACCCCCGTACAATGTCCGGGCGTAGAGCGATGACGTCATCGGGGAAAGCAAGTCTCAACATGTTTTATTCCGTGGTGTGAATGGCTTAATACATACACATGCATTGTCGAGGTGTTAGCATTGTATAATAGGATTGTACAATCTCTCGCAAAATATTACAAAACTGTTATGCTAGGGTGTTAAGGCGTTAAGATAGGGCGTTATGGCATTAAGATAGGACGTTATGGCGTTACTGTAAAACTCTCCACAAAGGTCATAGCGCAAATATACTGGGCTTCTGCTTTCTCTACTACTAAGGGGCAACTGGATTACTTCCCTTGATTTTTTTTTAACTGAGAGACTACACAATCTCAACAACAACAAAATTCCCATTTCTACGACTCACTGGTCCAGTCGGACTCTCAGTAGTGGATACTGAGCAGAATTACGCACATTTCACCCGGATGTAACTATGACGTCACAACTGGTTGGTTTTGTAACGAGTCTTTTGATTGGTTGAATTGTAAGTGTTGTCGGCCATGTTGTAAAGCAAGATGGCGGCGTGGTTCGGGCATGTTCGGGCATGTTCGGGCAAAAAAAAAGTTCCGGCAAAAAAAAAAAAAAAAAAAATGTATTCATGCGCGGTGATGCGGTTTGGCCGTGGTTTTGGCGGTGATTCGGTCTCGGGAAAAAGCTTCCGCGGAGAAAAAGTAGTCCCTAGATAAAATGGTCCGATGGGGTCGAGTGAGGTATCAAAGTGAAGGTTAGGTGAAGGAGCATCTAATGGGCTGGGTGTGGGGTTGAAATATCGTCATTCTGCGCATGCGCGGCGGCCGAAGGGTATGAAAATAGCCTTTTTGGAGCTAGGGGAGCCCCTAAGGGTCCGATGGGGTCGAGTGAGGTATCAAATTGAAGGTTAGGTGAAGGGGCATCTGATGGGCTGGGCGCGGGGTTGAACTATCGGCATTCTGCGCATGCGCGGAGGCCAAAGGGTATGAAAATAGCCTTTTTGGAGCTAGGAGATTGACTACTGGTCCAGTGGGGTCGAGTGAGGTATCGATGTGAAGCATTCGTGAAGGGGCATCTGATGGGCTGGGTGTGGGGTTGAAATATCGGCATTCTGCGCATGCGCGGTGGCCCAAGGGTATGGAAATAGCGGTTTTGGAGCTAGGGGAGTCCCTAATGGGCCAATGGAGTCGTATGAGGTATCAAAGTGAAGCATTCGTGAAGGGGCATCTGATGGACTGGGTGTGGGGTTGAACTATCGGCATTCTGCGCATGCGTGGTGGCCCAAGGGTATGGAAATAGCCGTGTTGGAGCTAGGGGAGCCCGTAATGGACCAATGGGGTCGAGTGAGGTATCAAACTGAAGCATTCGTGAAGGGGCATCTGATGGGCTGGATATGGGGTTGAACTATCGGCATTCTGCGCATGCGCGGTGGCCCAAGGGTATGGAAATAGCCGTGTTGGGAGCTAGGGCAGCCCCTAATGGACCAATGGGGTCGAGTGAGGTATCAAAGTGAAGCTTATGTGAAGGGGCATCTGATGGGCTGGGTGTGGGGTTGAACTATCGGCATTCTGCGCATGCGCGGTGGCCCAAGTGTATGAAAATAGCCGTGTTGGGATGTAGGGGAGCCCCTAATGCACCAATGGGGTCGAGTGAGGTATCTAAGTGAAGCATTCGTGAAGGGGCATCTGATGGGTTGGGTGTGCGGTAGGAATATCATTCTGCGCATGCGCAGATGCAATACGGAGGTCTCGTCCAATCAGAAGCGAGTATTTCAAATCCGTCCCAGAGCTCTCGTCCAATCAGAAGCGAGTATTTTGACCCGGTGCATTATGGGACATATCCAAGATGGCGGCACGTATGTTCAAGATGGCGGCACATCCGGTGTCGAAAACTGGCCATTTTTGTGAAGGGGCATCTGATGGGTTGGGTGTGCGGTAGGAATATCATTCTGCGCATGCGCAGATGCAATACGGAGGTCTCGTCCAATCAGAAGCGAGTATTTCAAATCCGTCCCAGAGCTCTCGTCCAATCAGAAGCGAGAATTTTGACCCGGTGCATTATGGGACATATCCAAGATGGCGGCACGTATGTTCAAGATGGCGGCACATCCGGTGTCGAAAACTGGCCATTTTGTCGGATGTGGTCACTCAGTGTCGAAAACTGGACCCTGTATGACGTCACTTCCGGTTTCCCGCCCCGCCCCAGCGCCCCGCAGCGCGAGCGCGCGCGCGCGCGCGTCATCCCGCGTCATCCCCGGCAGTGCGCGCGCGCGCGGACGCGGGTCAAAAGGTCAAAGGGTCACCTCCAGGTCAGACGGTCCAATGTCCAATGAGACAATGTTGCGGCATCGCTATAGTCAGAGCTTGAGCACAATAAAAAATTCTAGATTCTAGGGGGATTCTAGATGAACCTGGGAAAGATGGGCAGTTCCATTTGGACCAATCAGCGGTCGAGAAAAAGAGCCAATCAGCGGTCGAGAAAAAGAACCAATCAGCGATCGAACAATCAGCCAATGGAATTGGGGTATTCACGGTGTGCTTTCGCTGACGTCCGCGCCTACATCTGGGTTCTTGTACACCCGGGTAATGTTTTTCTGGACATGGATGGGTTACCTTTGGCTCCATTCTAGGCCACTGATTGACTAATACGGTGTTCAAAGCCACTTTCATGCATTATGCTCATAGAACTTATAGTCATAATCTATACGTGTTGGACGAGTCTCTTCACTCACCGTATACACGTACCTCAATGAAATGCCCGCTCCAAACCTAGACCAAAGACACGTACTTGGTCTGTAGGCTGATTTCATTGGTTCTCTATTTTTTACTATAGTGCTCTTGCCTTCTAAACTTGATGGGTTACATTTTGACCCCATCCTACACCACTGATTTCAGTTTGACTGAATCTCCACATTGGGCATTGATGCATTAGGAATAAAACACACAAGACAGGGTTTTTTGGTGAGATCTCATTTTTTTTTTTTTTTTTTATTTTTATTCAGTGAACAACAACAACGTGAGAACAACCACGTGAAAACTCAAGCCCAGAACAAGGGGCTTGTCATTAACTGAAGCCCAGAACAAGGGGCTTGTCATTAACTGAAGCCCAGAACAAGGGGCTTGTACATTGAAGCCCAGAACAAGGGGCTTGTCATTAACTTAAGCCCAGAACGGGGCTTGTACATTGAAATGATGGGCGGCCCAGTCATAGACGAGTACATCGCGGTCCTCGGCCTGGGAGTACTCGTCAAACATCTGTACGATAGTAGATAAGGGTCTTCTCCGGCATCGATGGTACAGGTAAAACAAGCAATATTGTCCGCACACGCCACTGGTCAGGCTTTGCAACGTTTGACTGTTCCAACACCACGTCTCTGTGCCCTGATCCATGAAGTCTGTTAAATCGGGATGGAGGGGTGGCAGACCGTACGGGTCAAAGTATTCGCCCTGCTGTTCTGTCAAGTACACGGCCACCCAGTGTTTACCGGGTCGATCCATCGGGTCCGTGTTGAGAACGTAAGCAGCAGGATACATACGGTCTAATGGAAACACATCTCGGGCGAACACCCCTTGAAAGACCCTACGTGTCTCTGGGTCATTCTCCAGCACGCTGGTTATCTGGTCTGTATCCATGTTAGGTGGAGAAGTCACACAGGACGTTGCGCGCCTTGTCCACTTGAATGATGTTGTCAAACTCGGCGTAGCAGATCACATTGACGGTGGTCGCCAGGGCTCGAGCAAAGTGGATTTCCAACCGTAAATTGCCTTGCTTGGTCAGGGCCAGCTGATGGTCGTTCTCTAAGGTGGGGTCAGATCGAAACAGAACAACGTGTATCCGTTCGCGTAGTCCTCCCGACTGATCATATTCCCTTCGTCCTGGTTGATTTGACCGGTGGCTGTAAACAGGCTCTGATAGGCTCGAATGAAATTCCTCCGCCCAAAGTTCGGGGTGAAGGCCGTGGCTGGCACCTGTTGTCCATCCACATGCAGGGCCACAAAATTGATGCCGAAATGTTTAAAGTCAAACGGATTCTCTGGGTAGGCTCCGCTGAAACTGGTATTTTCCACACAGGCCAGGATCAATCGCTTGGGTAGTTCCCCCAGGAACAGGTTTTCTTTGTTGGCGCCCATATTTCCAGCAGGCACAGAGAACACTTTGGTTTGTACACGTCGGATAGGGTACTGGGCTGGTTTTGTTTCCAAGGCTTTCATGTGTCCCAATTGAACGGCTGGATTCGGTTTCACTTTTCGGACATACAGGACTGCGTCTTGGATGACAATCTTATAGTCCGCTACATGCCCCTCTACGTTAGTGGCCATCAAGGCGAAGGTGGGAGGCGCCCGTATCGGTCGGATTTTGATGGGGGTCTTGTTCAAGAGGTACCGGTCTTGCATGAACATGTCTGCATGCAGTCGACCCATCATATCCACCGAGGCACTGTTCGCAGTGAAAGCCTTCCGTTTGTTATATCCCCCATTGTCCGCCGTGTCCATGTGCTCGGCCGTGTCCCTGTAGAATAAAGCGGTTGTCAGCTGAGATTTTTTAGCCTCTCGGCCATACGACAACAGTGTCTCGATGTAGGCTCGATAGGGGTACGTGTTGGTGGAGTCACTGATGAGTTTGTCGCTGAGAAAATATCCACCTGCTGAAACATCGAGTGCAGCCAGAGATTCGTCGGGCCCACCGTTGCTTGGTCAGCGATTCTGGTGCCAGCTCCATTGACCACCTTGGCTTTCACATACAAGTAGGTATGGGCTAAATCCACATAAGCCGTATCCGCATTACTGATGGTGAACTCGATGGGCCCGGTTTCGTTGATGCTGGAGAGCGGGAGATGCTCCACCCATAATCCTTGTTCGACACTGGTTTGTGTGGGCGGCACGGTCCACAAATCAAATTCACT
>JAVTVY010054082.1:0-30235 GCA_036873755.1 Hanleya hanleyi
AAATATAGGAGGCACTTGAAGGCCTGCATCTGCCTACAAACTCCAAAACCTGTACTTAATGTATTTTTCGAAAGCATAATTTTCCCCAGAAATGAAATGACCTTTGGTGCCGATAGCAGCTTTTGCTTTTATTTATTACGAAAGACAGCCCAATTGGCGATCAGAAGTATTTGATCAAATGTAATGACCTACAATATCAGACCTGGGGGAAAAACCTTCCTGCCAAAGAAGAGGCTGGCAAGCCGAGAATTTCACACTGGGGCCGTGAACCTTCAATAGGAGGGAGTCAACTTACAGGTATAAAGTCCATGTCCGAGTAAAGTTGAACCCTACCCAGCTTTGATGCATCTGAAGTCAAGAAATGGATTAGAATTGTGTATTATGTATGGTAATCCCTCCAACATTTCAAATCTCGCACCATAAATTCTGAGGCGATCAAAGCATGACAAGATAGTTCAAAATCATGCATACAATCCCTCATTTCTTTGTTATTTCAAAGGATGATTAAATTTAATCGATTGAATTTTGTCCTCAAAATTGGAGGCGATTGAATTTGATTATCGGATTGAATTATTTGGGGGATCACTATAATCGTTTATTCAGAAATATGATATTCTCAAACTAATAATCTCACTGACAGTTTCTGTTTGTTTGTCTGTCTGTCTGCTCCATATCTGCATGGATATAGAATCACTGCGTTACAACATTGGGGTATTGCAATATTGTTTTCAGCCCAATGGGGATTGTTACACATGGTTAAATGTCGGTCCCGAGCAGTGATAACTTCTCTCCGTGTGACGCTGATAGACTGATGAATCAGCTGACTTACCTAGCAGCAAAACAAGAAAAAGAGCAGATGTGTCACAAGGAGAGAACAATGAATGTGAAAAATTGCTATTTGTCCCCATAATGTGCCCAAGCATCCCCATAACATGGCTACTGGTCCCCATAACATTCCTTGTTGTCCCCATAACAATGAACGTGGAAAACCATGCTAACATGTTTACTGGGATTCGTAACATTCCCCAGGGCCCTCATAATGTTCCTCATAACATGCCTAATGGTCTCCATAAAAATTAATGACGATAAACGTGTCAAGTATCCCCATGAGGTGCCTAACCTTCCCCACAACATGCCTAATGGTCCCAAAAATAAATGTGGAGAAACATGCTAAAGCTCTCCATAACGTGCGTTGAACACACCGGTTCTCGTCAGATCACCGAAGTTAAGCAACGTTAAGCTCGGTCAATACTTGGATGGGTGACCGAGTGCTGTACTGGCTGGGCTGATCAGTGTCCAGGGTAATAGGAACTGTGAGCACTCTCGTGTTCTGGCACATGTAGGCGCCGTCGTGATATGATTGAAACAAAGTTGAAAATGACGTTTAACTCTACTACTGGATGGATGGATGGATGTACTTGGGCACTCCATCACACCGCGATGGGCACAGGTTGTGCGAACACGCCATGCAACCCGTTTCCCCAAACCCGCCCTACACATGATCCCTCTTAACAGTGTCACATAGACACTGTTTAATCCCCACATTCTTATTAAACAATATACATTCTCTTAATTCCCGTAACTACAGAAGTATCACATAATATTTCCATCTGTCAAGCCCTCTCATTCTCTCTTCTCGGATCGATTCTTAGTGGCAACTTAATTATCACAATCGATTCTTAGTGGCAACTTAATTATCACAATGGACACTCATAATTAAATCTCCCAATAGCCACTCATCCTCCCCATTCACTCAACATTTAATATTTCACCCTATTTCCCGAAATCATTCATAATGTGCCCACAGGTCCCCATAATGTGTCTGTCTTCCCATAACATGCTTATTGGTCCCCATAACATGCTTATTGTTCCCCATAACATTGATAGTTTCCATTATGTGAATGAATTATTTCCCCAGTAAAGGTATAATTCCATAAGTATTGAATTCCATAAGTACTGAACTCTCCCTGCATTCCAGGCAATTTAGGGAGATGTGGGAGAAAGAAACAGATACAAAACACAACCCCCTGTCTGCTGTTTGTAACAGTTTATTATTCTGTATGAAAGAATCTCTATCACAAACTGAAAACACCAGAAGACATTAAAGACTTCAATACTCTGGCCAGTAACAGTAACATGTATAGAGCCGAGCTTGTTGGCAGAGAACACAAAATTTAAGGAAGAATTGTTTTCCTTAAATATAAGCATTAATTTTGTGTATTAACACAAGAATCAAAGGAAGAAAAAGCCTTGTACACAACAATATACGAAGTAGGGCAGTGAAATATGAGCATTAAATATGTTTTTAAGATAATAGAAATGTTTCTAAACTACCTTTAATAATTATGTATATTTAGTATGGTAATTAGAAAACATAACAATCAGACATATTTAATGGGTTAAAGATGGAGGGAATTATATGTCTAAAATGTCATTCTCAAGGCTCTTGTGAAGACTTATGAGTGCAGTCACCACCTTTATTTACAGGACATCTCAGTGCGGTAAACAATAATAATATAACACTTTACTTATAATACAATATAAATACTTAAAATGTATACATGCTACTGTTTGTATGGCCTACATGTACTCTCTGGCGAGATGGCAATGATTCCTCCGTTTGGTATTTGACACCCAGTTGAGAGTTTGTATGGATTACAAGTGCAAACAATTCTTTAAATTGCCCAGTTCCTATAATGACAGCTGCTGCAAGTATCTAACAATTCATTGGTTTTTCCAGTGGTAGAAGTATTGAGTACATTTGAGTAAATCCAGGGCTTGATGATTGTATAATCTGAACATAATTGAGTACAATAGGTGGGGATCTTTTATTTGGTTCTATGTGGGTACGTACCACAAAAAACATCAACAAAAATGTGAACAGCTGAAAACTAGGACTGATTATCTTGGCTGACAACAACCAAAAGCATTGTTTACTAACAGAGATGAATAATTAATAGAAAATATATTCAATTAATCCTCTAATAATTCAATCACTCAAATTTGTGGACACAATAAGCCACATCGTAATCCCAGAAGTACCGCATATTACCGCATATTCATGCCAGGCACGAGACTGAAGGGCAGGTTCACGCACATGCGTTTTTTTCACGAGAGCCAGCAACGCCAGGGTATTTTGTCTGAGTGCTGGTTCAACAGTTCAAGAAATTTGCACAACAAATGTTAGAATAATTAAGCATCCCAAGTCGGCGGCATCACTGGCTATCATGAAAAAACACATGCTCTTCAGTCTCATGCCTGGTATCAATATGCGGTACTTCTGGTATTACGATGTGGCTTATTCAATCAGTCAATTTTATGAACTGGACAACCCTCTAAAATCAATAAAACAACAAAGAAATGATGAAATATGTGCATGATTTTTGGACGATATTGTCAGCTTCCTGTTCATATAAATCTGATGACCTCTGATTTTGTGCTGGGAAATTTTACTTCCTGGGCTTGAATTATTATCTCCTTACTGTATGTAGTTTGTAATCAGCCTGTATGAAGGTTATCAGTCAAGGAAACTCGCTATATTCAAACTATCATATCTTATAAACATTATGCTACTTTAACTTAAAAGTAAATTGTGATATTTTCCATGCAACCAGCAAGGATGACATAATGACGAAAGGGCAAATCTAATGTAAATCAGAGTAAATCTGAACATGATCAAATTAGTTATGTATTTGTAATTTATTTTAAAGATGACAATCTCAATCATGTAACATAGCTTAAAATATAACAAAATTCAGTCAAATATATGATGTACACGAAAAAGCAATTAACCATAAATTCTATGTTTCTATTTTTACAGACAAGTGAAAACTGCAATCACTGCAATTAGTGTGTTATCACAACTGGCTTACTCTATACCTGCTAAGTTCAGACTTTAATGTTCTCTGTATTAATGTCTAGATGGAACAAATGGAATGCATTATCAACGCAAATATGTACATTATACATATATACAAATATGTACATTATACATATATACAAATATGTACATTATACATATATACAAATATGTACATTATACATATATACAAATATGTACATTATACATATACAAAAAGACTAAAATGCCAAAATGTAATCATATTGAACAAACATACACAACACTGTTACTGTACATCTATCAAAAAATATCAACAGTATAAACAAAATTCTCTAAAACTGTATAACAAATTATGCACTGTGAAAATAGCCCATAACAGATGTTAGACATTAAACAGACTCTGCAGTGACAACCTTAAGGATATAACTCCCCTTCACAGAAAATTTGGACATCCTCTTAATTTTTCCTTAATTACATCACAGCTGAGGCATTGAACCATACATAGTATGGTCATTCCTCTAATAATTCAATCGACTGTTTTAATAAATTGTATCACCCTCTAAAATAATGGATTATCTGCATGATTTTTAACTATTTTGTCAACTTCCTGTTCTAATAAATTTGATCACCCTCCGACTTTATAGCATATATAAAGATATATCCGATATTTCACTTCCTGTGATTGAATTATTAGAGGGATTACCATATAAATGTATCAACAGGTAAGGATTCAGGAAATTGAAGCAGTTTCAAAAATAAGTTGCTGATTACTTCTAGGTTTTTTCCCCCAAATATTTTAAAACTCAGACTCGCTGTTCCAATGTGCATGTTCCAAAATCGGGGAAATTAAATGCAAGATTCAAATTGACTTGACACTCATGAGTCACCATCTCCCAGAATTTTGGTGAAACATGCACATTGGAACAGTGAGTCTGTTGAAACTCAAAGTATACACACCTTAAGCTTATATCAAGCACTGGAAAGTGCATACAAAGTTTGAAATATATGTATTAAGGCAGTGTGACATCACTGGACCTAAATATGATTGCAACAGACCACCATAGAATACCACATTTTAATTGCAGTTTACTCTCTGTAATAAAATCGTAAAAAATTTAAATAAATATTTTCCCACACTGTTTGGAATGGTCTTTGATTTGATGGAAAATTTACTTGAGGGTTTACGATCACTTTAAGGTACCGAGCAGTTTTCCCGAGAAATTATTTTGCTATATGAAGGGTCGATTTGGACTAGATAAAGATACAATATAAAATAATCATACTATTTCAAGCGAGATCAACCCCCCTCGAGTCCATAATGGTCAATTGATCAACAAAAAGAGCGCATGACGAGAAGGCGATTTATGCTACCCTACTTTCTAGTATCTGGATATTGAGTGTGTCCACAACTTCTAGGATTGGCATATGTTTGTGACACCCAGCACTCATTTACTGTTTGTGTGGGTCAGTCAGTTTGAAGGGTACATTAATATCAATACATGTATAACAAAGGCACATTTACATAGCCAGAATTGGGAATACCTCTAGCCAGGAGAGTATCATTGTTTGTACTATAACCATGGTAACAAATAATCAGCCAATTACAAAAATCCAATGTTGAATGCTCAACCTTTCACCAGTACATTTGTAGAACCAATCTGAGGCTATGATCAGACATATATGGATATTTCATCTCACAAAATGGCTATAGGGACTATCCTTTGTATTCTTGAACATCCTGATTGGAGGGTGATTAACGTGAAAGATACGACTCCATCCATTTAATATAACTTTATTGGGGGTAGCCCATTTAGTTGGAGAAGTTCATGTGTTGCGAACAGGGTTAAAAATGAGGGTTGTTGATGGCAACAGGCGTTTTCCAACATCCTGATGTATACACTTATTGGTATAATCATCAACAATTTGCTGCCAGGAGTCAGTGCACCATGAAAGTCCTATCTCTGGTCCTGGCCACTGACTATTTCCTTACCACGGACAAATGCTGTGGCAAGACAGTTTTTCCATTCAATATTACTATATATGCTCTGCCAGGCAGTCTTGTAATCATGGACTAAAAAGTTATAATTATAGACAAAAAAAACCCCAGATTTTCATCAGTTACAAATTTCAAGTATCAGGATGACAATCTGATCAAATTGTTTTGTTCGAGCTCAATCACGATCCATCATGATCATGGTACTGTAAAATATTGCTGAGTGAAACAAAAATTGAGATCAATCATCCATGTCCTGGACCAGCTGAACCAAATCTGGAGGTAGTAATCTATTTCTGTGACTGAAATTACAAATTTTTAATGGCAACTGACAAATTGAATTAATAATTCGAAAGTGGCATATTTTGACGATTGGCAACTTCACCTTGGGTTAACAAATTAACAGGAGGATTACCAATGGCATGTTGTCCGATGTTTTAAGCATAATCAGAACATTTGTACGTCATTATGTTCTGGTATTAGCTTAACCACATTAAAGGTGAAATGCAAAGGTAATAAAAGTAAGAAAAAAGCATTTCCCTTTCCTTTTTATGATGATAATAAATTATACAGCCATCAATGAACGAAATCTTGTGATAAGTTTTATTTTTTAGAGAGAAATAAAACATGTGTATGATCAGCGGCTTGAAAACAGTGCATCGCTTATCTCCCCTTGATTCGGAGCTTTTCCACCAGCGGCTGTGATGTCGTAGTTGAGCCACACTAAACAAATGGTGGCTAACATGAATTTAGACAGCGACAGCGATGTGGAGGAATTTTCTTACACTTCTTCCTCTTCTTCTGAAGAGGAATTCACGGCAATGGTTAGTGCAGGGGTGCCCCTGCCTTACCAACACGAACCTATTGTGAACAAAGAACCAACAGACAACAATAGGACCAGTGACACTGCAGGGGCCGTGGGCGACAGTCATCCCGAGAGAATCGGAAAATACAGATTGGTAAATTCCGACTTTTTCTTTTTCTCCCGTAGCGAATGATGACCAACCTGTTAGTGCGTTTCAGTGAACGCGAATGACACAAGCAAGGGCTTCGTGAGCAATAGCCTAGCTTATCTATGTGGGCTATTTCCATACAATGCAATGCAGCTACATCATGTTGTGCAGACTGTGTCTGGTCCCACTGCTATGTCACGTATCGCAGCGCCCCCAGGGGGAGGTAATCATGTACGGATCGAAATTTCGTAAATAATACAGCGTTACATTTTTTAGTTTTTAACGTTATTAGGCTTAAGCAAATGTTTTAAAACTGAAATGAAATTAATATACACATTATTTCTCCAATCTTACTGCAAATATCAAGTGATTTAGACGAACCTTTGCATTTCACCTTTAATAACTAAACAGCTGTCTGCCTCCTAAACTATATCTGGAAACAAAATAGGACAGAATTATACACGAATTCAAACAAAGGTTATCAAAATCAATGATGAGAAATATATTATGTATTTGCTTCAAAGAGTGTTTTTTTATGGCTGTAATTTGAAAAACTCAGATCATTGAATATCGAGCTAGCATGTATATCTCTACATAAATGTGATATTAAAAGATGATGCATTACTAGTAGGATTATATAGAACTTTTAAAAGCTGATCAATGGGAATGTTGAGTAACGATTGCACATATTCCATCGATGCATACCTAAACTTAATGGTATAGCACAACATGAATTGAAATCAAAAGTGAAAAACAAATTGCTTAGAGCAATAATGGAATTCAAATTTTAACATGAAAATAAACAGCTTAGATCACACAATGAATTCGAAAAAGTGAAAAAGAAAATGGCCTTGAACACAAATCAAAATCATACATGGGAAATAGACTAGAATAGACCAGGGTAATCGTATGGATGGCCCACATGAATCCTTCAGTCTGATCATAAAAGAAAGGAAATATTCCTTTCAGCACCAATAGGCTATATAAACAACAACAACAACGATACACTGTCAAGGATTGTCAACTGACTTGGATTGGCAAATTAAGTACTACAACTGCTTGAAGCAATCAACCATAAATAAAAATAAATACTATATAAAGTTTATTTATTAAAACTAGTAGTCCACTAATTACGTCGTGTACATGTATGTACAATAATCCACTATACACATGTAAGGCTAGCAAAATGACAAGATCATCAGATGTTCTCACTGACTTCTATAGTTTAATGTAACAGTTTAAAATATTATTGAAGACTTTATTAACAGCAAAAATGCTTGAGTTTAATGTATGGTGTGTATACAGTAAAGCTATTATGTACTTGATGGCCATATAAACAATTAAATTATTATGCTGTTATACCATGTATACCCAATGTCAGAAATGTCTCCTCATCACCTTTCCCTAAAACTTGTGAAAATTAAAAGACAAGAAACATAATTTCCATCAGTTCCATGTAACATATGTACATATACTGTACATATATACATTTAGACAGAATGCAGCCAACATAGACTATGGCGGATTGATTAAGAATATTGAGGTACCGGTATATATCTATCCTATCAATACAGAATATTAATAAGAACATAAAGCATCTGCAGAATAACTATGATAGTAGTTAAGAAATCAATCTCTACCGAAGTCTGCCATTTCATTGTACAGGAATTGTACCTTTTCCTAGCTCCTCTCCATACGAGGCCAAGAAGAAAGTCTTTTGTTTCTGGTTTTTTGTTTCTGGTCAAAGATCCCCCAAAAAGTGGTGTCGTGATGTGACTTTCAAAATTATATTCGTTTGATTTTTTTTTCCATGCTTCATTTAGGGCAGTGACATAATATGTTAAATCCTAGTATTTTGTGCCTCCAATCTGCATAATTAATTTCCACACTAGTCCAAAATTTAAATGCCTTTTCTGATACTGAATATCCCATTACAGACAAATTATAAGATGGTTATGCTCGTTTGGATCAAGGGAGATAACTGCTGAAACCCTTTCAAAAAGAAGGCCTGATGTGCATGATTCAGTAAGACCCATCCCTCAGACCAGAAACAGAAGACATTTTGTTTGGCCTAATCACCGTAAATATACATGTATATATAATGGACTGTGAAAGAGATCAACATTCATACAGCTCACAGACGCTCCATCTACTTGTCTTTGTGCCAAACAGAGACATGGATACCACATGTCAGATCAACGGCAGATCATCAACTGTGAATGACAAGTGTATGTTGCTACCTATGTGTGGAGCTTAAGAGTCAAGCCATATAATGCCATATGTCTGCTTGTATATCTGATTTATGAGTATCCACACAGTGACATCCCCAGGATAATTTCAATTTACAAGTTGAACATTCTGAGTGTATATTTCATGCAGGTCTGAACATGAGAACATGTAGATGACAGTATTCCTACCCTGACCGTCATGTGATCTGATTTACATGTGTACAGTATCTGACCCTGATGGGACCAGTGTGCACTGACAAGATCAGTCTGTATGGGCATCACTCCCTCACAGTCTATGCTCACAGTAATTCCCCTAATAATTCACTCACCCCAACTTTACTTTTCAACTCTGTTATTCAAATACTGGGAAAAAGTAACATTTCCATTCATCGTTCAAAATGAACAAAAGCCATATAATGACAAAATGTGACACTTTGCAACTGGTGCCATCAAGAAAATTTCAGCTATTTTTTTTTGCAGCACTTCCGGTGATTGAATTATTAGGGGAATTACCGTAATCAGTATGAATAAGGTTGAGTGGACACACAGTCTGTCAAATTCTCATGCACAAACTCCTGCCAGTGAACTGAACAATGATCTTCCTGTCTCATACACACGAGAAAAAAAACTTGGAAAAGATTAATTTGAGCATGTCTAGCCAGCCTGATGAGAGTGTGTTACTAGACATCAGTCTGCTGTAAAGGAAGTGGGTATTCAAACACCTCGTCAGAGTGGGACGATAGTCGCTTATCAAAATCCTCCTCTGGGGAGTTTGTTTGGTTGGAGGGCATGGGAGAACTGTGAGCAGACCATAGTCGAGCTCTCCGTGTAGGTGACCCCACACACTCAACAGTTACTTTATCATCAAACACCTCTGCACTGGGATCACTGGTCTCTGATGATCTCGGACGCTGACTGAAGTCAACAGTCTTTTTACAAGCGTCTGATGGGCTCGATTGTCGAAAGGGTGGGTGGTAAGCTCCGTGGGGGTAACCGCGACCCGCTGGAGAGTAGTGACCTAGATATTGAGCATATTCATGCTGGGTACATTCCACAGGAGAATGTCTCTGGTAATAGCCAGATTGGGAGGCTTTCTGCAGATGGTCATTTGACCCATTCGTCATGTGAGAACCGTTCTCCATTTGAGTCAGTGTTTTATCCTGTACCGGTAATGAGTCAAGCAAAAGTTCAGTCGATTCGCAGACATCATCATCAGTCAGACTGGTCTCAAGGAACTTTGTTGGCCTCGGTGACCCACCATTCTGTCTCCGTGTTCTCCCCTGTTTATTTACATGAACATTTGGGTTAATATGAACAGCATTTCCATTTATCTTTTTCAACTTTTCCACGGCAGCTTCTGTTGTCAAGGTGTTATTAACGGGCTTTTCCCTGAATTTCACACCTTTGTGTCTTTCTTGTAAACTAACCATCTTTGGTTCTGTTGTTTGCGGTACAGTGCCCAATGTTGGATTTTGTCCGGACGGTGACTGGATAATCTTGTCCATTCTAGGAAATTCATTAGTCAGTCGGTACTGACTGTCTCTCAAACTACACGAGCGACTGACTGACACGATACTCGATGTCTCAGACAAAGCCTCTGGGCTAGCTAGCGGTGCTGGGTAGGCTTCTTCTTCCCAATTCTTGTTCAACTCTAAGATAAAGTTTGGGCCATCCCGTTCTGGAGGTATACATCCGGGGTGTGCTCCTGCTCCAATATGTCCACTGCATCCTGGGTAATTTCTTTCATTCTCCAAAGCGACATCATTCCAGCTGACACACTGGATGCGCTGATTTGGGCTGTGACCTTCACCAGGGTTCCCTAATTCTGGCTCGGGCAGTTGATGTGTGGGTGAGTCCCCGGCCGGATTCAAGTTTGTGAAGCTGGTCTCCATGAACAACTTTTGTGAGCCACTACATCCAGACGAGACTGGGCTAGGCTGTTCTAACAATGCCTTACGCTCTGCCTCAGATAAAATCCTGGTTGGTTTAGCAGGACCCACATTAACAAGTACCTGTACAAGAATGGATGAAAGAAATTAAACACGGAATGAGCAGAAGTAAAATTAATCACTTATCAGTTTTAATACTCAACTGGTGAATACATTTCACACTGAACATTGAAAAACAAAATTAGAATTCCTAATTTTGACAGAAATATTATATATATGAGTAATATTCCAGGACGTTTCAAGGATTGTGATAGTAATTGAGAGGAGAGTGAAAATACATCATCAGATGACGTCTTCACACAGAAACATATGAGCAAAGTGATGCATGCACATGTACTCCAAAAGGTTCTGAGACAGAGCAGGAACTGGAAAACTCAATATATCCATATATTAGACCAATCTGATAAAGAATATTTGACTCATTTTTGAAGCCATAAATATTTTGTGGTTGTCTGTGTAAACTACCATATCATATATTTAGGAAGGGATTTGGCTTTATGTAATGGCAGTTTTAAGATTCATATCTGGTGCTTTCTAGAAATCGCCACAAAGATACATACATGTATATCTATGATTATAAATTCAGGAAGCTAATGACAATACGTGATGCCATAATGTCACACCAAAATTCAAAATTCTCTTCAGACAGTGCTATGTCTTCCTCTGGAACATCCCAGGGTGTCGATAAGAACACATACCCTACCCTGTACAGCTCAGTTCTCTGCTGGTGCATGTGGATATATCTCAGAATTAGGGTATGCTTACCTTCTGCAATGCCTCCAGAACATTGTCTGGCATGTGATCATTAATCATGGTAGGTGATATGAGGACCTGGGTAAAGTCAGCGTTATCCATCCATATAGCCTGGTATACTGGCTCCTCGTCTCCACATAAACCTCTACAACACGAGATAACACGGTTCACAATAGGTCAGAGATGAAATGTAACACAGTAAAACCTGTGTAAACCGATCATACTGTGTAAACCAATCATACTGTCAGTTTAGACAGGGTTCTGGTCTAAGGTTCAAGATACTTTAAATTTAGTATTCAAACCATAGATAATGCCAGTATTTAGAAGGTTGGTTGATTTACCCAGGGCTCAGTATTCACAGGTTTTACCGTACTGTAGTTCATATTTTTCTACTAAATTTGTGAATTTGTCCCTCACTCATGAACATTTTCATCCTTCATTAACAAGTGAAATGAAACACCGCTAGTCTGAAGCAAATCTTTGAAGCAGCATGGAACCAGACATCCTCCATTCACCCTATAAAACACTGAGGACAGCCCACAAGACACAGACAGGATGCTTACATGGTGCAATAAATAACAAGTGCAATTACAGTGCTAGTCACCACATTATCAAGTTCCCTTCCCTTACATGGCCACTGGGCACCCACCAACCACCCATGTCAAAATATAATGTTAAAGGGAATGTAAACTCTGTGATAAAACACCACGGGAATTATACAAGAGTCCCTATAGATTAGAAAAATCGTGACAAAGATTTTCCCCCATTTTTTTTCCAATGAATGAGAAAGACGCAAACATAGAAAATACTGTGATTTGGAATTTCTTGAGGGCGCCGCCATGTTTCTTTTGGGCAGGATATTTTAAACCAATGGAAAAGCGCAAAATTCAGTTGTGCCGATTATCTCCTACATCATGGGACATTCTCTGCGCCGAGATAACATGGCCGCACATGGTCGTTTTTATGCACTTCTCCAATGCCCGACTGACAGATGCAATGGTATAGATTAGATTTGATGTAGAATACGGCCTGATTCTAACAGATATTCTACCATGCCGAGCTGCTCTGCATTTGGCTGTCACAATGTGCCAGGTAATCCCGACACGTCGCACTATCATCCTCGTTCATGTTTGTAAGCTACGGTCTCGAATACTGCACCTCTGCCAATTGACACGTTTTTACCTCCAGAGGCAGAGGAACTAGTGTACGCTGATGTCGCGATTCTTTAAACATAAAGGCCTCTATGTGGTTCCAGTGTAGCGAAGTTAAAACATTTAGTACTGTTTACAAAATGTAAAAAAATATCTGATACACGATTTGGATTCTATGAGGAAAAAGCTTTAACTGGCCATGCGCGTTCACCAGAGTTTACGTTCCCTTTAAGTTACAGAGGTGGTCTTGACATTTGACCTATTGACTCCAAATCAATAGGCTTCTTGGCATTCAGATGGATAAAACACATACATCACATGTGAACTTTCAATAAGATTGGCAGATCGTAACACATCTGGTCAAACTTAAGCAATACAGACAGAAGGAAGGATGGACAGACAGACAAGACAAAAACGTAGTACGACTTTGACTATGGTCAGTGGGGCAAAAAAAAGTCAAGGTATATTCGGTCATCCTATTTGAAGAATGTACACATGTTACTTCGGTAAACCCGGAGCTATCCCAGGTGGCCTATACTTGCCCTGGTGTGGTACGGAAAACGAAGCTTTTGTGGAGTAATGTCTTGGACTGGAAACTTTTTAAAGTCTTACCGGTTTCGATCCTGGTGGGATCTCATCAAAGTCTGCAAGATTTGGGCTTGTTTGGCATATCTATACAAAGACAGCTGTCAGCCGGTGAATGACGTGTGTTGGCTGATAGTTGGCCAGTGTTTGCCAAAAAGGTTTCCAGTCCAAGACATTGCTTCACAAAAGTTTTGTATGTATAGGCCACCTGGGATAGCTCCAAGTTTAACCAAGTAACGTTTGTATATCTCTTCAAATATAGAGTGGGGCATCCTGACTATTATTGTCACCCCTACTAAGTAACTTTACAGTAGAATACTTACCTCTTAGTCTTAGGGTGACTCCTAACGACGTGCATAATTTTACCGGGTGGGAAGAGAGGTTTGTGTTCGGAGAGTCCGATGGCCGAGTCTAAAGGATGAGCTCTGACATCACGACCCATCTTATCTATCTCCTCCTCCATCTTCTCCATCTCTACCTTCATCTCATATAGGTCCATGTTCTTACTAAGGTCATCACCCTTACAACACATTAACTTGGCCGCAATGATCTTCCACTGAAAAACATACAAAAACACCTCAATCCAATAATGATCATTACCCAACATTTCTACCAATTAATACAGGATGTGAGAAGTACATGGACACAGATGGTAATCAAATTAATTATTCAATCACAGGAAGTGAAATTTTTGAAAAAAAGGTCCAAATATCATGCAGAAAATCCATCAGATGTACATGTATTTCAGTGGTGTTCAGGGTGACCCAATTCATAAGAAAGATAGCCTCTCTCAACCTAGCAAGTGAACATCCCATGGCTTACTTTTCATATTCTATGAAGATAATCATTGATTTACTTTTTAATTGGTCAAAAGGGATTGGGTATCCAAATATGCATGGTCATTGGAAGATGTCACTTTTCACATTTCAAAACCTGTATATTCTATGCCAAAATTTAACAGCTATCAGAGGGAAATCGTATAGGCTATGTACAGACAAAGCAAGAGGAATGACTCCTTGGTGGCAAGTCATGGGTAACAAAGATACTAAACTAAGCGACAAAATAATGCTGGTGAACAATGAAAATATTATCTCAAGGGGTTTAATTGAGACTGGATACTGAAGTTAGTATAGCCCTCAAAACTGTTGAGAACAGATAAAAAGACAGCTATCTGAAGCCTACCTACACTTCAGACTTGAGTTCTTTTAACATCTCTACTGCCAGAAATCGGCGTGGTGTATTATCTCTATTGCCAGAAATCGGCATGGTGTATTATCTCTATTGCCAGAAATCGGCATGGCGTATTATCTCTATTGCCAGAAATCAGCATGGTGTATTATCTCTATTGCCAGAAATCGGCATGGCGTATTATCTCTATTGCCAGAAATCAGCATGGTGTATTATCTCTATTGCCAGAAATCGGCATGGTGTATTATCTCTATTGCCAGAAATCAGCATGGTGTATTATCTCTATTGCCAGAAATCGGCGTGGTGTATTATCTCTATTGCCAGAAATCAGCATGGTGTATTATCTCTATTGCCAGAAATCAGCATGGTGTATTATCTCTATTGCCAGAAATCGGCGTGGTGTATTATCTCTATTGCCAGAAATCAGCATGGTGTATTATCTCTATTGCCAGAAATCGGCATGGTGTATTTCAATCAACAATAAAATGTAAGCACAGAAATTGAATGTTCATCACATCATTTTTAAACAGGGAAAATTCCCTGTTTCTTGCCATGCTAGGTGAACTGGCTTATGGGTAATTTCAGAGGTGCGATCTATCCAAGCGGTATGGTTTTCATTACAACACCCCTGCGCAAAATGAGAGAATGACTGAAAGTTCCGCGTCACTCCGTTTATTGAATGCGCTATGAAGTAGTTCGACCTAGTTTCGAATAATTTCTCTGAATTAATCTCACGACGAACCGTTTCTAGGTGCAGATATTGAAGAATATGTCGAATGCGTTTCCTGGACAACACTTCTGCTGATATCTTGAGAGATTTTCTTCGAAAGATTGTGTTTTTGTCTGTAAACTGGTCAATATGGCACAGGTCGTAGTCACGGAATATGCCCACTTCATCTTCGGTTCTGATAGCCAATGAAATACACCGAATTTACGAAAAGACGTCATGTTTTAAGATCGGCTGAACCGCACTGCCAAAATTATAGTGCAGTCCCGGTGAGAGAGTTTGAAAAGGAGAGACGAGGCAGTTTCGTTTTCGTTCCATCAGTCGACTGGAGAGTTTTGACACTGTGCGAGTGTGACATTCGGACAGATCGAGGTGTGTAAAACGTTTTATACCCGTCACTGAATTCATTACTTGTTTCCCGGCGCACACGTGTTAATATTATCAAATAAATGAATGTTGCAAGTTTCCGCGCTACTGCGTGACTGAAAGCATGCACATGGCATGACTGAAAGCCGCCGTTTTGTGTGCTAAGTTTGAAAACATTTCTTGCAAGGAAAACTTGATTTATTTCATCAAGCGAAAGCATCCTTTTTACTGCAATTTTCACATTGACTGATCTTATCGTCCTGCATCATTTGTCATCCAGCAAAAATAATGTTCTTGATTCTTACCATATCCATAATGGCAGCTCGTTGAACAGGTCAGGGAAAAGGACTAACTGGGATATATATCCCAATTGGGATAAAATATCGCAATTTGAATATTTTTTCATACTTCCATATGTTCAAGCTGGCATATTGTGCTAGTAGTTCTTCTGTTCGTTTAAAGACATACAACAGTGGTTATTGATGGGAAGTATACTGCAACAACAGCATCAAAAAGTATTGCACGTAATTGCAATTGCACAGATAATAATGTCGGCGAGAAAAGGTCAGCAAAATTATACAATCGTATTGTCAGTTTTGTGAAGTAGATTCTATCTTGTTTTTGGTAGTTTTGATGCCGAAATCCGACATTGCCGTTTAGTATGAAAATCGGTGAAAATATCCCAATTAGGATATATTTCAATATCCAAACTTTGATTTAATATCTTAGGTGGGATATATACCCAATCTTAATAAATTAATATCCTATCAATGCTCCCCAATCGTATATGTCGGTATGTAGGATCTTACTGATTTCAATTGAATTTTGTGTTCGGAGCGCCCAGCTCATGAATATTTAATAGTCTTATGACATCACAACCGCATTTTAACTACTTTACTTGAGTCGGGCAGGGGGGATAGGTTCATGGACTCAAGGTTACGTCAAGGGCGAGTCCATAATTCTACCCCGCATTATGGAGCCAACCTGGCGGGTGGGCGGCAACATCAGAAGATTCCCCACAGCTTGGCGTGTGCTTCGGCTGAGCCAACCAGAAAGCACTTGTCATTACGTTCCCTTCAAAGCACTATGAAAACCTCTCGGGATCGGTCAACACGCGCCTTACTGCAAGCCGGTTAGATGCTAACAGCGACATATCCAAATGGGGAAGCAGTTAGGATTTAATTTTAATTAGATTGGATATATACCCCACTTAGTGCTTTGCTCTGACCTGTTGAAGTTGACAAAATAATTTTCCGTTTGGGCCAGGCAGCGGAGGTAAATTTATTTTTTGATGTTAATAATGGTTTTCTGTGTCTGTGATTGAATTTTTTAGTAACGTAAGGGTATTTTTTCTGTGCGCAATTGCTGAATGGATTTTAAAATAATTATTCGATGTACCGGTAGGCATACATGTAATCTTGAAGAAGACCTATAGGCTACTTATATTATTTTCTGGTTGTCAATTGCCACACAAATAAATTATGAATATGAATCAGATTCAGTGACTTCATTCTTGTACATGTCTACAATAACAATGTCATTGAGCTTTGGCTGCCGGTTGCTGTGTGCATGAATACATAAACCATGAATGAAAGCCGATCTGCTTCCTGGGCAACAATGTTCACTGATGCGGACACCGACCTCTGCAATATTGTAGGGTTACTACCAAAATGTTATCTTGTTTAGTTCAGATAATATACAATTTTTAATCTTCGGTGTTGTGTTCTTTATCGGGGAAAGGTAATTTCATTGGGTTGTCAAACAATTGTGATAACAGTTGAACGCCTCAACAAAATTGTTTCCATCGTTCACTGGTACCACATATGCAACTCTCATTTGCCTAGACTTTCTTTACAGTATTGCTGAAGTATCTTCAATAATTAGAGCTAAGCTTCACAAATTCACATCACGTATGCAACGAGAGACACATCAGAAATAGATTGAACAGGACCAATTCCTTCCCTGTTTTTTAGCAGCCTTGGATGCTTTCATTGTTATAGATAGCATGTTGAGTGCAATTTCTTTTTTACTGAATCCTCAAATCCCATTGAAATCCAAGTTATTTCTCAGATTCTCACCTTCATACTAAAATTATTTATACAAAACACGACATGGTAAAAATATATAATTTATTGGATATACTATTTTTCCAAGTAGTAGTTCAATATAAGACTTTCGTAGCGGGCTTTTTTGGTAACCAAACCTGTAACATTGGAAAGTGAATAACTTTGGGTCATCATATGTTTTGAATGATCTGTCATGAGCATACCCTATCTCTTCTAAATTATTCAGATGGCGAAACTTAACTTCAGTCTACTGTGGAGAGAAATTCTGCCAACGTTCTACAAATTTCACAGCTATCTTCGCAGTTCTTGGGATAAATAACATATCCATGCCACGCTACTTAGTCTCAGTTGACATAAATATGTTTTTGTTCTGCTTCTTTGTCTGAAAATGCTGTTCGAAAAATTGGAAGAAATAGGGTAGTGAGTTGTCGAGTTCACTCCGGGTACGTTCACCTGTCCAACATTCAGTGGATTTTCAAAGAGAATACATGAGGATATTGCATGCTTGTATAGATTAGATGAGGTTATAGATCACTAGCCCTCAGCCATTCAACCAGGCTGATCAGTCCTGATCTTTATTCTTATGCCATGGGCAGAATTTCCACTCCTTTCATCTATCATTTATCAAGTACTATTATGATTGTTGTCATGTTATCATAAGTCTGAATAATTCAGCTGCCCGACAACAATAAATCAATATTGAATGACTACAATGCTCAGACTCTGATGTTAATCTAGTGGCTATAATCTCTTTATTTTCCAAACCATGATAACACATGCCACTCAAACATGGTGATGTACTACTGTGAGATATACTAGAACTTTGCTTCCAGAGGCAATTACAACATGAAAAACACCACACATCATGTAGATATATGTATTTACCACATTTTTTCCTATCACTTATTATATATTATGCTCTAATATTCCAATACTCCCATTAACTTAATATTTTCAGACCAATGTCATTCCTTTGGAAAAATAGTTTGCCATTATTTCTTTATGGGTCTTCAGGAAGAATTCAGGCAATAGTCCTATGATATTAATACACATTATTAGATATTTTTCGGTGGGAAATTACATAATGTGGCTGTTACCTGGGAACCATTTGCGACAATTTTCTTTAGTGAAAAGTATTACCAACTTTGAATAATTACCAACTATGATTATCACCAATACCATATAAAAATGTTTTAATAATGTGCATGTACACTCAGTACTAAAATACAAATGTTTGATGCAATAAAATCGAAACACAGGTCAACGTTTTTTCTTCGTGAAGTTTATTAACAAAGGTAGTACTGCCATATTGGTTCTAGTCATGTGACCAACCTGACAATTTGCATACCATCATATTCTATCTATCTCTGCACCTGTATAAAATTGCATGGTCCAAGGTTGAGTAGAACCGGAGATCCAGCATATGTTATATCATCTCCATACCCAAGTCGACTTCTCCGTTCACACTTCATATTAGCCGTGATTTATCACACCACCTAAAGCATTCCAAACTTGAGGTGCAAGTTTCATCTGCAAACCAGAGAAAAACCAATCAGAATCTTACTCAACGACTGTGTGTAGGGTGATGTATTCTCTCAGTAGTTACATCGTTCCTCCTAATATGGCAGTAGGTGTGGCCAGCGATAAATCAAGGCTAACACGACATGTGAACGAATAAGTTGATTTGGGTATGAAGATGATGCTATATAGTCAATCAGTCTCTCTCTCCTTGATCACGACCAAATTTCACGTCAAATTTTCATTAGTCACTAATAAAATTTGATCACTTTCTAAATTTATGATAAACTACATAGATGAGGTCTTGCTTATTTTATCATTTCTTCATTTACATTCTAATCAATTTGATCCTCCCCATAATCCCATGGTCAAGTTACCTGGAATCCTCTTAATCTCACCGTCGTGATTGGTCAGCCCATTTCACATGCGCTCATCCCATATATGTGTGTGAGATGAATCATCTGGGCACATCATCCCGCACAGATTTTACAGAGCATTCTATGGGAATAAGAGGATCCCATATCTACTCGAGAGAAGGAAAATACATCCCAACAGAGCCGCTGTGTTGGGATGTATTTGGGAATTTTCAGCTATGACGCAAGCTAAACATGTATGGAATGAATGATACCAGAACATTATCCCGCAAAGGTTTTACTGAGTATTATATGGGAAAATGCACTCCATGTGATTGAATCATTAGAGTGTTTAAAATAAAAAACTAACCTGAACACAATTATGATTTTTTGTTCCAGAACTAGATGAAACAAAGTTTATCGCCATACTCTTATTTTCATTCAAGATTGTCTAACCTTTGGTTCTGTGCTTTGTTTGATGACATTGATCAGGTCAGTTCTCAGACATTCCATCTGATGAAGGCCAATCCTGTGTGAGAAGGAAAGTCCAAAGTAATATTATATGTAAGATATACAATCAGAAAAGAGGGTTTAGTGAAGTGAGGAGGTGAGAAATCAATCTGACCAACTAGATCTGATCACTTATCATATTTCAAGGTTGTTTGGTGATCTCCATACTGCTCGATTTAAGGAAGCACTCCTAGATTGTCCAGTTTAAGGAAACACTCACAGATTGGTCTGTTTGAGGAAGTACTCACAGATTGGTCAGTTTAAGGAGGCACTCAAAGATTGGTCAGTTTGAGGAAGTACTCACAGATTGCTGGTTTAAGGAAGCACTCACAGATTGCTCAGTTTAAGCGAGCACTCATAGATTGTTCAGTTTATGGAAGCACTCACAAATCGCTCTATTTGAGGGGGCACTAACAGATTGCTCAGATTGAGGGAGCTAGCACTCATAGATTGTTCAGTTTATGGAAGCACTCACAGATTGCTCAATTTGAGGGAGCACTCACAGATTGCTCAGTTTGAGGAAGCACTCACAGATTTCCCAAATTCTGCTCAATTGTAAGCAGAGTGCTGATAATCCAGTGACACAATGGATATGCATTCATCTGTCTCTGACAAATGTCAACACACGTCTGCTATAACTAACAATTGCATTGATTGGTCAAGCGATGTAGTTATTGACAGCTAGTTTTGTTCCAGAAGATCACTGAATGACCCTGAGATATCAAATGTGTTAGATCTACTCAGAGGTAATCAGAGTGGTGTGGTGATAATCCAGGGCAAGCATTAGTGTTACAGTAGGTATATACTGCAGCAAATAATTGTGAGAAAATGGCTGTGACTGAAATAAAAGTGCACACAATACATGAGACAACTATTGTCAAACATGCCACTACCAAAACCCAGTCTGCCACTAATTGTCACATTTTGGATTCCATTTGATAGGGAGTCCAGCTGCCCACATCAGGTGCTTGTAAAATGTGGTTTTGTAGAAAAGTCACCTACCTAGGTACTACATCTTTACCAACAACAACTGATGTGATATAGTGCTTTGTTTCCTCCACACAGCTGGGGCTGAAACAGAGAGAGAATACATGGTTAAAACACTGATAAATTAAATATAAGGAGAAATATGGAACCAGAGGGTCAAAATAGTGTTGATGAAGTATTTATAGGTTTACCAATTTATTTACCTGTTGGTTCATCCAGGTCACAAACTATCCATTGTAACTGCCAATCATAATCATAATCATAATCATAATATGTCTGTAGCATATAATTCATTTGTAGACTGATGATTATATAACGCTTGACCATACCTGAGTAAGCCTCCTGGTGGTGAAAAGGCGTAACACTCTAAGTTTGGGTATTCTTGTTTCAGCAGTATTGCCAATATGGCGGCTGTGCCAGCACCAAGAGAATGTCCCACCAGTACTAGACCATAGTCAGGGGTACCCATACTCTAAGAAGAGAAATACAGACAAATGATTACAGGTTAAAAATAGAGAACACATAATTATCTACCCTATTTCTTCTTATTATTTAGACGGCAAAAGTTAACTTCAGGCATCTGCAGAGAGAAATTCTGCAAACTTTCCGCAAATTTCACTGGCTGTCTGTTCAGTTCTTGGGATAAGTAACATATGCATGTCACCGTCAGGAAGTAATCCAACTCACGCGCAGAAATACTGTCAAACAAAATTGAATGTCGGCTGAAATCTAAACCAAAACCACTTAAAATGACGGTAATGGTCTTATTTTCATCCTTTATTTCCTGTGTACAGCAGGTGGAAACACTAAATCTTCCAACTCGCACCATGCTTCTTGACTAAATCCAAGCGGGCTGCCATTTTAGCCTGTTTTAAGCCCACTGCGCATCAGTTTTGCCCAGCATGTTTATACCCAGTTTTGCGGTTTCGCGGTAGTCGACCGGTGTCCCCAAAAAATGCCTGAATTATCCCTGACAGTATTTAGCCTCAGTTGACACAAAGATGTTTTTCTGCTTATAAGTCTAAAAATTAGAAGAAATAGTATATACGAGTGCATGACGAGAATGCAAACAGCATTCCTGATTATAATCTCAGACAAAGTGTGCAGTGAGGCTTTGCCTGTTCATTTCTGGGTACCGGTAGTCTTTTTGTAAAGGTTTCAGTCTCTATGTGTGCTTGCATGCATTGTATTGTATTGCATTATGTTGTTCTGTATTGTAATGTACTATATCATATTGTCTTCTTGTATTGTTGTCTTGTCTTGTATCGTGATGTGTTACACGTATTTTAGGAATGGAGGAAAATAAATACAGAAATACATTCATTTCTTCCTATGCCATGTCTGTGGAGCAGTATCTCTAGCTAACTAGTAATAACTCACATATTTCGAACTTAAAGCTGCCAAAATATTAATTAAGATAAGCATAATGGTCCTTTCTTTGAATATTAAGGTAATTTGATGTAATCATTCAGCTGATATCAATCATTTAATAATACAATAATACATGTGGCAAAGAGAGAAAATAACAATGTGTGATTATTCCTTTTCATTTAAGGGAGACTACAATACAATAATACATGTCCCGACTTTCAACTAGCCAGAAATTTACAGATGAAATTCAAAGCGGGTCACACATACCTCACCGATCACTTATATGGGAAATTGATATCGGGGAGCCAGGGTTGATGGATTGACAGGATGTTCTAAACAATCAGCATGGATATTTTCTTGGATGGGTTAGTTGGACGATATGGCTTTTCCATGTTAGATGTTTAAAGTGAAAATCTTGGAAGAATGCCAATGTATATCTGTACATGTAGTTCTTCCCTCTGAATGACATCAAAGTATATTATCAATGGAGTGATGAAGGGATCACTTAGGATCCACGTTGGAAATGTCTACTGATGTTTTTTGGGAATCTCACCAGCTAACGTTAGTCATATGAAGATGAAGTGTGACAATAACTTTACCCAGACATCAGGCATTTCAGGACAATCAACTAAAATAAAAATCGACATGTTTTCTTATTTTTCTTCCTTCCGAAGTCTAGTCACTATCCATATCATGAAACAATTTTCAATGATTTCCAGATATTTTAGCCAAAGTGACCTTGACCTCTGACCTCACAACAAACAGGGTTTCTCTTTGCCTTATCTGTTAGGTATACTCAAAGTTTGGTACCAATCCAGAACTTGGAACTGGAGATATTACATGGACAACAAATGTTAAACATTTACGAAAAGATAGATGGACAGAACTCGTCATCGCATTAAACAACCTCATCTAACACTGTGTGTACACCAATAATGAATCGGCTTGGGAATCTAGTCAATTACAGAACATATTCAACAGCAATTTCACCCACCCATCAAGTCTAACATTATTTATCACTCAACATCACAACAGAAACCATGATAAATTTCAGAACCCTACATTTTTCACAACTTCGCAAAATTAGATACAGGACGTCTGATACATGTATTTATAACCAAGTTACAAGAATAAAGAAAAAAAACTCCCAACTGTTTTCAACTTTGTTACAGAAAACAAATATTATTGTGAATGGCCTCATTCAAATATCCACAACACCAACAAACCCTTACACCATTATGTAATATAAGGATGGCCATTAAGAAGCAGTGTTACACAATGTTAAAAGGAGAATATTGTCCTATCTTTACTCACTGCATCCCTAGCGAAGGCCTCGGCTAGTAAATTCTGCTCCTTCAGTTGTTTCTGTATGTAGACAGCAGCCTGCACCATTCCCTGGGGATGAGAGGATAGTAGGGGTTAAAACATGGCAATATCACCATCACATGACTTCACACCATGCTAAGCAATGAGAGAGCTTTCTAAATGTCAGACTCACACATACAACATTTAGTCAGCTAAAGAACTCTAAACTACATGCCCGTCTGGGTTACAAGAAGAGTAAATTTTGAAGTGTACAATCTATCCTGCAATAAAGTTCCCTGTAAAACATCAGCTGACTCTAGAAACTAGCATATACATCTATGTAAGATTAACTTACTCATGCATTAACTCTCTACGGATCAGCTATTTTGACAATTTCAAACTCATATCAACACTGGATAGGAAACAATTATCTATACTGGACTTCAATAGATGATAATTTGAGATATTAGTGATAAGGATGTTAAGAGAGTAGAAGTTCTATTACATACCTGGTGACCATACCAGTCATCTCGTAAAGGTTCAACAGGGACAGGTTCAGGTTCAGCCTTCAAGTCAGTTATTATATCCTGTCAGAATAGAGTTATTATATCCTGTCAGAATAGTTATTATATCTTGTCAGAATAGAGTTATAATATCCTGTCAGACTAGAGTTATTATATCCTGTCAGAATAGTTATTATATCCTGTCAGAATAGTTATTATATCCCATTAGAATAGTTATTATATCCTGTCAGAATAGAGTTATAATATCCTGTCAGAATAGTTATAATATCCTGTCAGAATAGTTATTATATCCTGTCAGAATAGAGTTATAATATCCTGTCAGAATAGTTATTATATCCTGTCAGAATAGAGTTATTATATCCTGTCAGAATAGAGTTATAATATCCTGTCAGAATAGAGTGTATACATAGCAAAGTCATGTTAAAGTATAGATCAGAATATGGAACACTCAGAGATGGAACTACCCTGCAAAACAGTGAATATTAAGCTTTTTACCTTCTCAAAGCAGACATTAAAATTTTAATGATTTTTTTTATTTTTTGGGCCAGTGCTTGAAACTGGTCTCAAATTTGGAATGTGACACATCATCTCCCCCAAGAGTATCCACTCACAGAAATCGTAACTATAGCTAGAAAACTAGATATAGACGGGATATGAATGGATGGAGGGACAAATCAAAGTCACCATCAGATAATATGTATGCTAGTGAAAAATTAAACATTTATAAATAATGTTGGTGTTTGTTACCAAATCAAACCTGTTATCACTTAAATGCCAATATCCTCCATTTGGAGATCTCCTGCAAACAAAATTATCTCCCTTGATCGCTGCGTCGATCGTCCGCCAGGTGGCGTGCACTCCGCGCATGTCCATCACTCTTTTTCCCATGTTGAGCAAGACCTGTTTTGAGTCAAGGCCGAGCAAAGAGGGGAGGATGGGTTGGGCAAATCAACGTTGATAACAGGTTTGATTTGGTAACAAACACCAACATTATTTATAAATGTTTAATGTTTGTGTCCCAAATCTTCACCTGTTATCACTTAAATGCCAGACTCCCAACAGAGGAGGTTGGGTAGCCGGCCTTGTGACTTGCTTTTGGATTAAGCGGAGCACGCCTTGTTCTGATTTTGTAAATCTAATATGCTTAATAATATCCTGATAATTCCCGTGTCGTATAGAAGCGTAGGGAGCTCAAGGTATTACAAGTAATGCGGCGAGAGGTGGACTCTGTTCCATCGTTTGCTCGCATACTTGGCTAGATAATCAGATGCCATCGTGATGTCTTGAAGTCCCTTCGTCTCTGGCATGGTATGTCTTCTATACTTACCGAGTTGTCGGGATCTTGCTTGCTTGATCGGCGCCCCCCCCCCCTTTTTTATAGGAGTGGTAGACTATACCCTGGGCTGTAGCTATAGGTCCAGTGTAGTCATCCTATCTGTCTGTACAGACATGTCTGAAGATAGCAATCAGCATGAGTTGAATTGATCGTCCAAGCGCAGGTGTCAACAGTATCGTTCAACGATAAGTTTTCCCCAAAGTGGCCCGGACGTCACACTGGCTCTAATCTTGTGAGACGATGTCTCCATAAAGGAGAAGGAGCGTTGATGGCGAGTTGGTTAAACCAGTCGGCAGTCTTCTTCAACCCAGACGGTGATCATGGACTAGTGATGTCCGCTGATGGTTCTGTTAGAAGTGATGTGAGAGGAAGACAGATGGAACCCCTTGTCGGTTCTATAAAGAGTGCTCCAGGCCTCTGACTGGATATAAAAACCTCTTCTCCTCCAGCAGGTACACGAAATCTGTTAGCGCTGGAATCTGGTACAGTCTTTGGACGTCTGGTCCCTGACGTGTGGAATCGTTCTGAATGACGAAATCCGGGATGGGATGAAAGGATCTGGTTGACCAGTCTGTCATCCCTGTCAAGGAACTAGGTTCTACTGCGCAATGCTCTGATTGCGTAGTGAAGACTGTCATGGAGCTGTCTTGCAGGACAGGATCTTGACTGTAGTTGGTAGAACTGGTTCGAATGGCAGGCGTAAGAATACCCTAGTACCACCTCCCGGTCTCCTTGGGTGGTAATTGATGTGTTCGGCGAGACTGTAAGATGAAGACCATGGAAAGCCGAAATGCTGGAATGTAGTCGGTTCCGTGGGTGAAGTTGACAACCCTGGATGATGCTGAGTGATACCCCTGTGTACTGCTTGACTGAGATTCCCTGCCCTGATACAGATGCAGAAGGAAAGCCCAGCTGTTGCTGGAACAGAAACAGTGTTGGCCACAGGTCCTCTACTATAGTACATTCTCCGGGCTTGATGCGACTGTACAGTACATAGTAGCTTGCTGCTGTCATTGTCTGTACAATTTGGTCCTGGAGAAAAACCCTGGTCCGCAAGGAAAATCTGGACCGTAGCAGACGTGGGGGTTCGGCCGTTGCGGGTCCCGGTGCCTCCGTGGAAAAGTGATCTTCCGGTTGTAGTATCTTGTAGGACTTGGAGGAAGCTGTCGGCGGGAACCCTGAAGTGATGTGAAACACATGGTGTTGTGACATGGTATTGCTGATACCGTGCTGTTAGGACCAGTGTCGATGTTCCTAGAAGACAGTGACTGGAATCTTGCTCCCCCCCAAACTTGACGCAACTGACGACCGTGCTGAACGTTCGTAATCAATGCTGATGTGTTGTACAACCGCAACCTCCAAGGGGAACCGCCATCTAGCGTAGATATCCCTAAGGAAGATGATGCGTTGCTTGTCTATCGTGGTATCCATGTGATGTGTCGGATATCTGTTGCCGGACTAATGGACCCCTCTAAGCTATGAATTCCGCATCGGTGAATGTGAACTTCTATGTGCTCGGTTGAAACTGACTCCGGCATCGCCACTCTGGAAGGGGGGTGAAGATGTTCCGGGACGAGCATCCTTAGATTGCTTGTTCTTGCCCTCAGGATCAGCTGTAGTTGAGAAACTGTAATGAGGAGTACCTGGAGCTAGCCAAAACTGTGCTAGGTCCCGGGTGAGTAGTAGACTGTAGTTCCATCCAACGGACCTCTGGATCATGGTGTTGATGGTCTGGTTCTCGGTGCAGGTTCCATATGCCGGAAACCTGCTTGCCGCTTGAATGTAGCCGTACTACATAATCCGTGGGGTCCCTGGAAATATCCCTGGACCGCCATGATCATCGAGGCGAAACTCGAAAAAGGCCTCTGGAAACGTCGAAAAGTGACGACAATCGGGAGTCGGAGTCCAACTCCTGTAGAGTCGAATATGCTCAGTAAGTGTCCGGCTCCGTCGTCTGGTCCGGTCTCTACTGTCATCCCGATGAATGCTGGAGTCCCAGGTTCTGTTCTGGAGTCCTAATTCGCATTCCGGATTAGAGATGACTTTATCCTCGTGTCCTATTCCAGTGTCCGGGTCCGTGTTGACTTGGCCTTGGAAGGGACCTCAATGTGAAACTAGGCTTGCCCACTGTAGACTGGATGTCTCATCCCAAAGAAAAACGGGTTAAGTCAAAACCGACTAGCCGTTTCTCCCGAAATAGATTCCCCTGATCATGATGTCGGGTGTAGGTGGAGTCCTAGATATCCGATGAGGAGTAGGATCCGGCTCTTAGAAGACTGAGGATGATCGTCAGATGAAGTGTCGGGACTTGGAGTAGACCTCACGTAAGGACTGACTTTCTTCGACGCTGATTTTCTATATCATCAGGGTCGCCGTTCTACAATCAGGTGAGTGAAGACTCGAAGCTTGGGAAGGATGAAAGGATGACTAGTGGTTTGAAGGTGAAGCTTGAGAACCCTCAATTCTGGCTGACGAGGTTGCCTCTGTCCCGGTCGGAAGATTCCCTCTTTACCTTGGAACTGTCCTTCCTTGTAAGGGCGAACACCACTCTGAGCATCTAGCTTGGGTTGTCCGAGTTCTGACCGGAGAAAAACCTCCGTGGCGATCTCCTCTGTTAGAGTCGATAAGGCGCCGAAGAATTCCATCTTGGGCCGTGAAAAGGTCAAGGATCCCTCTATGCTTCACGTCTGGATCCTGAATCACCTTGGAAATAGCCGTCAGGAACCAATCAGAGTATGATGTAATTCTGTGTTGTGTCAGCATCATATCTTCCACAGCACAGGCTTGCCTCTGTTGAAGTACCCCGCTGGTGTGGTGTCCTCGTGAAGTTCAACAGTCTGTCAAGATCCGGTTCAGACTTCGGGCCCTGAACGGTGGATTGTCTCCGTGAAGAGTGTAAGCCCTGTAAGGACCGGGCTCCTGGAGAGATGACGAAGTCTCCAATTGTCGATCCAGTGCGTCGTATAGGTTGGCTGATGCTGGAGATGGTGCGCAGGTTGGCGCAGCTTCCTCCTCAGAAGGTTTGTTAAAACCGTAAAGAGGTGTCGTAGTAAGTTTTCTCCGTTCCCGGCGAGGTCATCAGGCTGCTTGTCATCGCCGACCACCGGTCTGGGCATCTCTGGAGTCAACGTATGTACCGCCGCTATCCTGACTTTGAAGGGTAGCATGTCTTATTCTTCTACCTCCGCCCGACGTAGGAGGTGAATCTGTATGAGATGAGGATGCCGAGGAAGTGGAACGTCGTGCGTGATCCTCATATCGTGTCATCTCACGGGTCTCCGATGAAGGAACTCTACCCTGGTAAGGGGCTGTGAAGCCTGGAGATGATGTTTCTTGACCAGGCTTGCCTTGGAAGGTACCCCTGGAGCAGAAGTCTGTTCCTTGGGGGCAGGTCCAGAATGGTGATCTACGAGTCCCTGTTCATCTCTGGACTTCCGTTCTATCCCGATGCTCCGGGCTATGGTGATGGTGGGTAGACGTCCGCTCCTCACCATCAATGCTTGTTGACGAGAAACCGGTGAACGGCTTCTCCCTCGTCTGTTGTAAGGTCGCTCCGGGGTAAGGTCCCTATGGTACCGACTCCGGTAGGCTGGACTAGGTGAAGGGGTCCGACGTCTAGGACGGTCCCTCTCTCGATGATGACGTACAGGATAGGAATCTCGGCGTTGTAACGGTGTGCCACTTCGTTTACCAAATCTGCTTGCCGTAGTACCGAGGTATGGCTTCGTTGTACGGGTCCAAGCTGGAGTAGAGGCCGGCTCACGGCGTTCTGGCTGAGTCCGTTCCTCATAAGTCCGTGACTCCTTGGATGTGGAGTCTCGGTGATCTGTATAAGTCCGTTCTGCTTGAGTCCGTGACTTCTCAGGTGTAGGCTCTCGGCGCGCTGGATAGGTCCGTGTGGTATCCTGCTCCGTGATACGGCTCCGGGTCCGAGGTATGGCTCCGGGCTGTAGTTTCCTCCCGCGGTGCTCCGGTATCGGAGTCACGGTGGTCTGGATAGGTCCGTGAGGTCTCCAGTTCCGTGTTACGGCGCCCTGGATAGGGCCGTGATCTCTGGATAGGGCCGTGGTTCCTTGGAATCCCGGTCCCTGTAGACCTTTGGCTTGTCCGACTCCCGGCGTCCGGTATAGAGCCGTGACTCCGTGGAACCGGTGAGCTGTGCTTGAGCCGGGGTCCCGCTGTAGTGGTGGAGTCCGTGATCTTGATTCTCGGACTGCCTTCTTCGCCGTGTCCCTCTGTGTCTCCGGGGTACGGCGGTTCTTTGGGGACTTGGATGAACGGGAGTTGGTATCCGAGTACTCGCTTTGATCCGTGTCTGTGACGGGGCTGTCTAGTAGAGTCCGTGTCAGCACTCTAGCCGGTGCAGTAGAAGTAAACCGTATCGCCGTGGCTTGGGCTTGACTGGTCTGCACTTTGCCTATTCTCTCGGTATCCCGGTAGTCCCTGTAGGCTCTTGGCTTGACGGGGTCTCGGAGTTCTGCATTGGGCTGATCTCTCAGAGCCATGGTCCCGTATGCTGATCTAAAGTCCG